>JAAMXU010002626.1:0-11896 GCA_019693545.1 Chaetoceros muelleri
GTCAGCCAAATGTCTAGTTTGAAAGTGTTTGCGCATGGCCAACCGTTTGGCTGGCTTATGCGCTCCCACTTGGAACTGGCAATTTGGAACTGGACATGCCACTGGGGTGGAACAAAGTGTAGGGATGCTGACAGTGTATCTGTTACGACCTTCATTCAGAGGAGTAGTAACAAGTTGTTCTCTTGCCACTCTCTCTCGCACAGGGGTGGGTGGCACATAAGTCGCACTCAACTTCCTACACTTGGCAGTAAGTTGATGTTTGGATAATCCCTGGCGGGTTACCTCTGATCCACATTTGATGCATTGAATCTTCTGCAAGGATCTCTGCCTGTGGGTGAGGCCATCACCAGTGACCATCCTAGCATATGCAGCTGAAGCAAGCCGCACAGTGCTATGTCCACCTTTCAACACCAAGAACTCAGTCTTGGTGGCATTCATCTTGAGGCCAAGAGATGCAAATCCCTTGGTGAGAATATCAATGCTGTCTTGAGCAAGACCAGCATCTGTGCCTGTCAGTAAGCCATCATCAGCATAGAACACAACTGACTCATCAGTTGGATTCTGCTTCAGATGGCACCAATGACGGACAACTGCATCAACCATTATATTGAAGATCAATGGTGACATAATATCCCCTTGACCAACACCCCTATGTGCCCTGAATGGCTTTCCAAAATACCCCGACTGTCTCGGCACCATAGTGTCACCTTCCCATACATTATTGATAATTCTACGAAGGTTGGGACCAACACCATATCCTTCCAGAATCCTCAGAGCTTGGGAGCGGTCAAGTGTGTCATAAGCCTTCTTCACATCTAAGAAGATCATGAACAAAGGCTTATCACACCTGGAATGCAGCTGCATCAGGAGTTTGGTTTCCATGATGGCTGTACCAGTGCCTCTACCAGGTCTGAATCCATGAATTGCATCATCAAAGGTGATGCAAAGCCTGAATCCGATCATTTATGATCTTTGAAACAAGCTTGTAGAGGGGCTCCAATAATGCAATACCGCGGAACTCACCTTGCTGTGATTTTGGAATCAGCACCAGAATCCCATGACAAAAGTTGCGAGGAATGTCACCATCCTCAAAGATCAACCTTATGAGTTCCAATACTTTCTCCCACAATTCAACAGCAGCCTGGGAGGGCTCCTGTCCTTCAGCAGGTTCTCTAATAATAATAATAATAATAATAATAATAATAATAATATCGCATTGATTATAAGTTTATTTGTGATAAATAAAACTATGCCGAATGCTTTAGACTTGCCTCATACAAGGAAATATGAATCGCCTTGATCAGAACAAGTGGTAACATCCAGACTGTTGGTGTCTGGGCGTTAAGGTTTGTAGTGTATATTAATCATGTTGAAGTCCCACCCAGTTTCTAAGTGCTCGAGAGCTCGTGAAAATGCTGTAGTCCTCCATCTGTAGGATCTCCTTTACAGTTTTGATAAGAAGTAGCCATCCCTTTTTATAGTCGGTACTTTGCCTGAGTAGATTGTCTTTTGGTAGTTTAAACCATTTGTGTACGGCAACAGGAAGATTGTGATAGCCCTTGTCATACTCCCGTTCAATTTCAATGTCCAGAAGCGCTTCGCCAGAGATGGAATGAAGTACTGCTTTATGATGTAAAATCTCGTTCCGATTGATCCATAAATGATAAATCATGTTCCAGAAGAATCTAATTAGTTTGCTGGCCCACCCTATTCCTCTTTTTGGCATACCTAGGCTCTTATAGTGATTGTCTTGATGCTGAATGATGGAGTGTCCAAGAAAACCCGATATTACATTGAGCCATCCTATTTGCCCTATTTCAGCCTGCCAATGTAGACCGTATATATTGTGTCTGCGAGGGTGAGTTCGAAAGTCTTCTAGGCCTTGTGTCAGAAATTGTTGTATGTCTGGGTGAGTGTGCTCCGTTTCCAGCAGGTTGGCTAGTTTTCTCATATGGTGTTTCCATACCATGTTAGCTCTCATGTCCCAGCATACCACTAGGTGTAATCTGTCTTTGCCCCAGTGATTGCATCTTGGGCACCGGTTAAATATGCGATGCTGTCGGCGTTGCATAACTATTCCAGTAGCTAGCGTGTCACTGAGCCATTTCGAAATGAAGATGTTCATGGTAGTGGTTGAATGTTTTCGTGCCTTTTCAAATGCTTCGGTGTTAACCCCCATGAATGCCTGGGGGGATGAGAACAACTTGTGGGAAAAATATTCCCATGCCAGGCTTGAGGTGAGTTTCTGATACAGGGTTCGATAGAGATTGCCTGAGATAGTGTGTCCATTATGCCGTACCGTGGGTATTCCCATCCGTGGTATAGTTAGAAAGGTAGGTTGGGAGCGACCGTGCATGGCGGTTAATTTAGCAAGGTTGTCCATCATAATATTCAATTGTTCCAATCTGTTCAATGCTTTCCCTGTACTGTCTTGGTGCCCTTTGACATGGATAGGAATTGGGCGTATTGAACTTGCTGACCATATGTCTAAGATGATACTTTGAAGATCTGCATGTGGTGAGTTTGCCGTGAGGTTATCTTTGTTTGTGGTGAACACCTTTAGCGCAGACAAACCATCACATGCTATGATCACATTCGCTGGGGATGGGCAACATTGTGACAGAACTTTCAGTGTTATTGATATTGCAGCTAAGCCTGCCAGTTCGCTTCTATACGCGCTTTGGTCGTCTTTATACCCGGGTGTTTGGATCGACCCCATAATCCATTGCATTTTGCATTGGGATTCTACTATCCATGCAGCAGCCGCACTGTTGGTGTCATTGAAAAAGGATCCATCACTTACGGCAATTATCTGTCCTTGCGAAAATTCCCGTTGTAAAGTATCTAGCTGCTCTGAAGTTTCTAAGTATACGGGATCAAGAATATCTCGTATAGCATCGACGATTGAAGCTTTGTTTGGGTATATACCTGACCATGGAGTCGCCGTACTCTGGTCTGTGTTTCGTTGTCCAGGAAATGCATCGGTTGCAGTGAGTTCAATATAGTTTCTATGTTCTATGTAGCTTGCACGTTTGAAGGTCCCGGCGTGTTCTGGAAGGATATCATATTGTAGATATTCTTTGTGATATCTTTTAAATCGTCTTACACGATGTTCCGGTTGCTGGATATGTCTTCTCCACTTTGCCTCATAGCTATGTTTGATAAAAAGTGCTTCTTCATCCTCAGTAAGAAAGCATTCCCACGTGTCTATCCACTCTCGGTGTGATAGCTGCCATTGCCCTACTGGATGTATTAGAGTCTGAGTAGTGGGTATACATAGGGAGTATAAAAATTTTCGCCGTATACCCCAGTCCTTCGTTTTTACACTATGTTTATGTGGCCATTTGTGCTCGTTTCTGTGAGGAAGATGTCACGGCAAAGTCAACCATCTTGTGTCAAGACTTGTCCCGTTGGCATTAGTGATCTCACTTATCCACACCGCATTCAAGGCCATACGTACTGTATTGAGTGATCTGAGAGTAGCAGCACGATTCATGTAATGTAAGGCTAATTGCATAATTGACCGGTCCCATTCTCTTCTTCTCCTCAAAAGAATTTCATCCATGTGAAATGATACATTGTTATCTAGGGCAAATTGCAGAACATGGCGTATCCAAGATGTGGTAGTTGAGTAAAGTAGACCTTGACGAAGGTTATCTTGCTGCCACACATTGGGAAGTCCTATTTCTAATACAATATCATCTAAAGCGATTGCGATCAGGCATCCCGTGGGAGTTCCTTGCCACACGTGAGTTATCAGTGTCTCTATCTGACTGGACCCCATATGGAAGTATGGATCTATCATCCCTAAACCTCCGGATGTTATAGGCCCAGCTCGAATCGGAGTAGGTATTGTTGCCACTATGCCTGCCAAGGGAAGGCCTGTCTTGAAGATTGGAGCCATGATATGTCTACAGTCTTCTTTCGACAGGGTTGTAGCCTGTAGGGAATAACACATAGCGAAAGGGATTGTACGGTGAAGAGCCGTCCAAATCTCGTCTTGATTACCTCTTGAGCGAGACATATTCTGTGCCCATGTTTCTGCTTTTTTCCGTAGGTAAAATATATGATCGTTCATGTTCCCATCTGGAGCTAGGTGAACTCCAAGCATGTTCATACCTCTAGTTATATCTAATCTTGTAACCTCTATAGGTTTTTGCCCTTTATTTTGTATCCATAGCGGTGTGTCATTACGAGGACTAGTTGCTCTCCAGCGGCCAGCTGTATATTTGAAAGACACTAGATACCACCAACATTTGAGGGGCGCCAATATTCCTCCCGTAACTCCCACTCCCGCTACCCATGCCTTAAGTGTCTCTTGCATTTTCTTTACGACTTGCCGTGTCGAGTCGCCAACCTGAAGCAGATCCGAATCATCTACATATGCAAACCCTGCTAAAGCAAGAACAATCTTTCGTATTGAAGATTGTAGGTGACTTTGATGACCCCATGTCTTCAACATACGAAAGATAACAGAACTAAGGATAGACCAAATGGCAGGTCCACATCCATTGCCCTGTAGAACTCCTTGCGGAGGAAGTTTCCACTTTTTGAAGGTATTGCTTCCTCCATACGAATGCAACGAATTTCTAAAGGAAGTGCGGACAGTATGGTTCATTCGTTGTATGCTGTCGAACATAGAAGCTACCTCCGGTTGGGGTATCCCCACATGTTGTAAGGCTAACGACGCTGGCGCATGTAGGATTCTATCATAACAGCTTTTCAAGTCGCAGCACGTAATTGCATAGGGTTGTCTTTGGTATAATTGATGATCCATTACTAATTTTCTGTTCAGTGCATGATCAATGGCCTTTCTTTGAGGTCTACTGTATTGCTCTGTAGCAATAGAGCCTTGAGAGAGTGCGGCCTGCATTGCACGTCGTCCTATGTGTTTATAATTCATGTTTGCTTCTGAGTCAAATAACACTATTGTGCGTAGATGATCTATATGATAATTATGTTCTTTTTTGAGGAGCATAACATCTATACCCTTTCTGTGGCGGGATGGAGAGTATCCTGTCAGCATTGGAATCCTGGCTCGTCGGTAGAGCATTGTAGCAATAAGCGGATGATACATGGCTGCCCGATAATGGCCGAAGTGGGGACCACTAGAACTTGTTAGTTCTTTTGCTTTTCGCCAGCCATCTTTAAATGTTGCAAAATCTATAGGGGTATATCGCTTATATCTGTTTGTGATCCTCATTTCTTTGAGAAATTCTTTCGTAGCTGAAGAGGTGCCTAATGGCGGTTTATAGGTGCCTCTGAGAATGTTAGTGACTTTTGGTCCTGTTCCGAATAGGCCGATATCCTGCAACAATTGGCCTTTGGATAATTGACTAGTTCCCTCCGCTTGGTGATATTTTCTCTCATTGGCCTTCATGATATGATATTCCACCTGATCTCGTTTTACAACCTCTCTTGGGTACCCGCGATTATCCGAGATTACTATTCTAGATGTAGACAAGTTTGACATCTTTCTTTCTAAATATCTGATCCGTCTAAATAGTGTTCTCGTGTTTTCTTGTTGAGTTAGGTTTCAAATATGGGTAGCTGCAGGAATGTTATCTTCTTCCTCCTTGGCTTTGGCGAGGCGGTGTCAATATTCCATTTGCAACTCTGGTGCATATTTCTTGCACTGTTGCCGGGATTTCTTTGCCTTGGCTAGTTTCTGTTTGATAATCTCTAATGAGAGACCAGGGTCCAAGGTTATTTTCAGCTTATTCCGGAGAGAGATAATTTTTCTGTTATTTACCTTTCTACCTGTAGCCTCTTTATACAGTAGATTCCAATATGTTTGTTTAACGCACGCTTGCTGATACAAGGGAGACCACTTGACTGTGCCAGTTTTCAGCTTTCGACATTTCCGCTCTGCCATTTCCATTGCTTCAGTGATATTTTGATCCAATTCCTCAAAGTGTAAAATATCCGTGGGTAATATCTGCTGTGTCATAGACTGGTGTAATTGCGCCATTCATTCGTAAATACGGTCCTTGTGTAGGTGCCAATGTAGAAGTTTTGTATATCTTTTCCGCACTCTTGGGTCAATGGTTTTTAACCGTCTTGCTTTGGGATGAGCTGGATGTTGCATATTGTACCCTAGAAGCAATTCCACTGGGAGGTCGCACCAGATTCCACGATGATCTCCTTCTAGATAATCAAAGGATAGGAAACCGCCTCTCCAGCATTTGAACGACTCTGGTGCAAATATTGCATCCAACGGAGCATTTCTAGATCTCTTGCAGGTGGGAGGAGGATGTTGTTTGTGTCTGTCATGAATGATGTCTTTCAGGCCTATATCTTTCATCCAATTTACCACTTCATCATATCGTGAATTCCAGTCTCCCATTACTATTATTGTTTCATTGTTGTCTTGGCAATGTTTTAAGAATGTACGTAGGTCCTTCCAAAATCGTCGTCTTGGGCATTCAAGAATAGATTCTTTGGCAAGGCCAACTATTTGGCCAGCATATGTAGATGTTGTCCCCGCGCTGGTACATGGGCAATAGGCACACATAATTCGACTGAGCATTTTATTTTTTCCTTGAACCAGCATACTACTCCATCAACCTAATTTCATTGGATCTGTTGTAAGTTGTGTAACTCTATATGCTGTGAGGTTTGTAGCAAGAAGCAGGGTTCCGCCATATTGTGTCTGTGACCTTATAGGTATTCTCTTGTTAATACTCGTTATTAATCTTCTGTACTCAAACCATCCTTCTGTACATTGCCAGAACGTTTCTTTCTGTGGGATTTTCCTCCAATTTTTATTCAGTTCAGATAATCCTACTATATCCACCTTGTGTTTAAGCAGAAAATCTTTCAGTTTTGTTATTTTAAGAGATTGTCTGCTACCATCACCGGAAATAGGTCCAAGCCCTTGAGGATTTTGAAAGAAGAGTCTCAGCATGCCACTACGTTTTTGTTTTAAATGATCACCATATATCCCCAATAGACGATTTTCATTTTCCAGTCTCTCCTGACGTCTCCCTGGGGGGTTATTCATTTACACTGTCGCGGGTGGAGGGGCCACCCTTCCCACGCTTTGAGTTTGATTGAGATCTTTTTGGTCTTTTGCTTTGTCTTCTACTCATCTTTAGTGCCATTTCATCATTAGAACTGTCCTCTTCCATTGCATGGGATTCTTGTTCCTCACCTGCTGTAGGAGTAGACGGGATGGTGGCCACGTTGGTGGTGGACCTATCCTTGGTAGATTGCCTCTCAAAAGATTGTCGTTATGCTGCCATTTCTTGTTGGAACTTCTTCTGCTGTTCCGCCATAGCTTTATTATGTTCTAGAGAAACTTCCTTCAATGCCAAGCGAACTGCTGCTTGCGTTTTTGAGCGGGAGGTTTGACCCGAGGCCACAGACGTCTCTTCCAGTTCTTCTGGAGTTGTTGCTGCACGCAAGGTCTTGTCAGTTAAATTAGAGAGAACCGATACGTCATCCTCTCCATTTGCCATAGCCATAGTCTTAGTTTCATGTTCGGAGGCTGCTACCTTGTCCAATACAATTACGTCCGGGAAAAAGGCTCTATTTGCCATAAAACACTCATCTAGCTCCTGGAGATACTGTTCTTGATTTAGAATGCCTTTATTTTTGTATTCCCTCGTAGCTGCCAACCAAGTACTATCCAGTACGGATAGAAAATCTGATTTATGAAAAAAACAACCCGGGTCCAGTTTCAACTCTTCCTTGATCATTAAAGGCAGCGCAGTGATTACATTATTTGCTTCTTCCGCGTTGACTTTATAGAAGTAGAATTTGACTTCCCTTCTATCGTGGGAGCGGTGAATACTATGAAACAATTTATCCTGATATTTGGCTCCATTCCTGTGCTGTTTTGGGTTTATGCTATGTAATGACATCAACCATTGACGAAGTGAAAGAAATTTATCTTGTGTGATTGAACGTTCCAGTGCCATCTCCCCATACCATGATGCTATAGTAAGCATTGTATCATTGGTGTGTTGGTACACCGCTAGTTTTGCCACCATAGATTTGGCTGAGCCTCGAACCGCATTATACGGACGTACAAACATCATATTGATACCCAGGGGATAATCCATGTTATTGGTTGATGCTCTGCCATATGTCTTCTCTGCCCATTTGATAATGTGTTCAGCTTCATCTTCTGCTTCTAGGTGGATAGCACGTGTGGTTGTCGTCGCGTTATATGGCTTGCCATCTCGCACTGTCACCCAATAAAGTCCAAATGCACCCTTGATGTTCCACATGACTTTCAACATGCTACTGATATCATCGTAGTCTGCCATTGTGGGGGTCGAACGAAGAAACCAACCAATATTAGTGGGATTCATGCATTGAGAATTGGCTTTAAGAAGAGTTTGTTTCCCTGGGATCATGATGGAGTTTTTGTTTTTCCTTACGATATCATCCGCACTGTATCTCGATGGAAATGCCAGATGGATACGGAGGTATTGCGGGCCTGCTTTGTTGAGGCCGGCTTTAAATCCATATAAGTATTTAACTGCTTCCAGGGCATCATCACTAATTGTTGTCACTAGCTCTTCTTTTTTCACGTCCTTGGAAGTATGCCATGGTGCCAACAACACTCCCGGCGTATTTAAGTTAATAACTTCAACAATTTTATTAATGTGATTCGCCACGTCTTCCATATATGTATCCGGGGAAGTTTCTGCAAGTGTGAATTGGAACCTCATTCTGGAGAACGTTAGTGCAGATATGTTGGTTTTCGCAGTGGTTTCTTCGGAGATTCCACTTTTATCATCCTCCGAGTGAGCCTCATCCATTGGGGTTTGATGATCCTGTTGGTTTGATTTCTTCAGAAGGTGGAGCAACTTGAAGGTATTCACTCCCATCCGATTTGTAGTATCTGATACTGTAGCCAACAGGGCATCTTTGTAAGATGGGCGGGGAATATATGGGTTCTCCACCCTGGGAGAGGGTCTTTCCGATGTATTGGACATGTCACTGTTTTTTTTTTTGGAAAGAAAGGGGAGGAGAAGGGGGAGGGGACAGAAAATACCTCTACGGTGTTGTACGGTATGTACCCGTGTAATGCGTGGGCAATCGGATCAACCGAAAATGGTGGCAGAAGCAAGCTGATGACGCTGTTTATCTAGTGCAGCGGGGAAGCAATGTTAATAATTATCACGCGCCGACCGTCAAAATGACACAGATAGGGGCAGTGATAGAGCGGCTTGCCGTACGGGTCTTAGTGGAGGAGATCTATGAGGTTGGAGATACTCAATTTTCGTACGGGTTTTGTTAGCGAATGCGGACGAGTAGTTATTTCAGGAAGGACTGGGAGATACGAGACCAGAGTCACGGCAATTTACCGAGTTTTATTGAAGTGGTAATGGGCAGAATTAGCAATTTACTGGGAATAGTCTAAGCCTTGGAATAATGATCGATTTATTGTTTGTGTTTTGTGTTTTTTTTATCGGTTTTGTACGTAGATGATGTACGGGAGTGTCGTAGAAGTGATGTGTAGATGGAAGGGTGGTTCTGTTTTGTTAGGAAGAAAATTGTGTTCAGCAGGTTCTCTAGCAGACTTGTGCCATGCTTTGATATCCTCTGCTGTCAGACCACTGGCTCCTGCTGCTCGGTGACTTTTCAATTTACCAAGTGCTTCAACTACCTCTTGTTCAGAAGGTGGCTCATCATCAATGGCAAATTGTGGTACATGGAGGGGGATAGGATCCTCTGATGGTGCTTCCTGTGAGAACAGGTTCTCATATTCAGCACTCGTCAGTTGGAGATCCTGACGAGATGGCAGTGGAGGGCGAGGACCAAGGTCTCTGTACCACCCTTTTACTGCATTGAAGGCATCTCTAATCCTCCCATTGTGCAGAAGAGATTGGATAGTAGCTGCAACAGCTGCACATCGGTTCTTGCGATCCTTATGCAAGTTGCGAGTGACTTCCCTCTTCAAGCATCTGAGCGTTCCACATTCCCAGTTCTCCTTGCTTCTGCTTTCTGATCAATCAGTCTCCAAGTCTCAGAGGAAATCCACGATGATTGTCTTCCATCATGAGATCTTGATTGCTGAGCATGTTCAGAAAGTTCAACCAGGATAGCATCAGCCCTACTCATATCATCAGGCTTTTGCTTGGGGATTGGAAATGCTTTGCGACTCCCCACATACCTCCTATGGCTTCGCTCTGATGCCAGAGTCATTCTGCACTTTAGCATGAAATGATCTGTATCAAAGCGAGGTATTCGAATCTGGCAATTGGTAAAATCAGACCTCTTGTCAGTCAAAATGTGATCACAGATTGCTCCATGAGTCACACCTTGTCTGACTTGACACCAAGTCCAAAATCTGCCTAAATGCCTTTGACGTTGACGAAAGTGATTGCGAAGACTGGACAACCCAAGAGAGTCAACCAATGCAGCAGTTTGGACTCTACGGTCCATGCCATCACCAGTATCATCACCTAGTCTATCCAAGTCAACATTCAAATCACCCAGGAGGATTGTTGGCCAGCGATGATTAGGACGAGAAACCCATGCCTGGGTAATCCAATCAAGGGTCTTGCCATCACATTCACTAGGTGGGACATATGCACCAATGATAGTCCAGTGCTTTTGTCCAGACACTAGTGTGGCTATAATTACATTTGGGCCAAAGTGCTTGGTACTCTCTAGAGACCAGTCTTTGGAATCCCTCCTGTAGAATAGAGCCACACCACCCTTCATCCTCTCTGAAACTGTAGCCTCCACCAAGTATCCTTCACAAGCCTTGGAGTACTTGGTGTGGCTGGTACAGCTTTGTCTCAGTCAAAATCCCAAGGTCCACATTCATCTCTCTCATGCACCTTAAGGCTGCATTCAATCTGGACCTCCCAGCATTGATAATGTTGAGAGTTCCAATTGTGAGAGATGAATGGTCATCCCCTGGGATAGATTCTGCCATAACACCAGACATCTTCAGCAACACTGATACACCCAGTATCAGTGAGCTAAACCAAAAGTCCTCTCTTCTTTGTCAACACTCACTACCACCAGAGAAAAATCTACCACCAAAACTTCTCCAAACCAAACAAGGTGACCCAAAGAAGCCCAAGCAGTAGAATCTCTCTCAAAAGTGGCAACTATGTCAACAACCACCACTACCACAGATAGAGCTTCCACCAGAAAACCCAGCAGAATCTTCCCAACAGCAGCAGTGACCACTCTACCAACAGCCACCAACAAAGAAACCACTCCACACAGATTTCCTCCAAATCAAGCAAGATGACCCAAAGAAACCCCAGAAGAGTCTTCTCCCACGGCAGCTATTGATTCTCCTTGAACAAAACAGAAAAACTCCAATTCCGCCGAAAAGAGACCAACTCGTTCCGCCGACACTTCCGCAATAAATCCAATGCAAAGAGATATGATTCTCAACAGGTTTTTGCACTTGTGTGCGGTAGAGGGTGTGAAAAAACCGTTGGAGAGCATAGAAGAATGAATAAATTGTGTGTGTGTGTGTGTGTGTGTGTGTGTGTGTGTGTGTGTGTGTGTGTGTGTGTGTGTGTGTGTGTGTGTGTGTGTGTTTTGTTGCCTCAAACCATTATGGACGCACCCCCCAGGAGGGGCTTTTGACAGTCTCTTTATTTTAAATTGCTACATATCCTACTTATAACCTCCACCATACAACCTTATTCACATTTGTTGATAAGGCTCTTGACCTCAGACACTTCTGATAAATTGGTCTCTCTTCAACAAACCTTGCCACTGTTTCTCTGCGTCTATCAATATATTCATCAATAGTGCACAAACCAGCTTCTTCTAATACATCAATGGATCTCGGACAAGTCCATGATCCATCTTCATTGGGCCTGATATGCCTGCCAGTTAGGTACCTTGTCACTCTAGAATGGAAGCTCCGCAACTTTTTCAAGGTACCCTCAGTCAATGTCCATGATTC
>JAAMXU010002630.1:0-24073 GCA_019693545.1 Chaetoceros muelleri
GTTGCGTAGACGTAGTAGCGAGGCTGCACAGGCGTTGCGCACATCCCACTTTTTTCAACGAACGGTATTTATTGAAGTTAGCAGCTCTAGAGAGGAGCTACAACAATAGCAGCTGTAGCGGCTAACAGGCCAGAGGTGAAAAGAAAAAAAGAAGAGAGGTGTTCGATAGTCCGTTATTGGGCGGTTGAGATTTCCCCCTCAATGCGGAAACCCCCTGATTTTGGTACACATCTTTGTACATTGCCTCCGCGGTGAAGACAATACTACTGAAAATACCATCATCAAGTGTCGGAAGAATATTCGGTCGCAAGAAGACGACACAACTAACTAGACACAACCTTCTTGCCGAAACTTTCATACGAAGTCCTACATTTACATCGCATTCATTCGCCGATAAAAACAAACATAAAATGAGCAACGTTGGAGATACCATCAACGATAAAGATGACTATATGGCAATGTACACAGTACAAATATGCACAGGCTCTGTTTCCTTTCTAGCCTCATTGGCCATGGCCGCAAGCATCCAATTCTCTACACGGAAACTATCCACGCCCTATCGTCGTTTAGTATACGGCTTGTGCATATCGGATATCATCCAATCGACTAGCATAATCACCGGCCCCTTTGCTTCTCCCGCTGAAACACCGTATGCCTTTTGGGCACGTGGAAATACTGCCACATGCAATGTAAACGGCTTCATGTTTAGCACAGGATTTACAGCAGTTCCCATGTACGTTTTAGCACTGGGCGTGTATTATCTTTGCAAGTTGAAACGTCGAATGCGGGATAAAATGTTCCGAGCAAAATATGAAATTTGGATCCACAGCTTCATCATAGTGTGGCACCTTGCTACGAACGTCATATCCTTGTGTACCAAAACCTTCAACCCCGAGGTTAGCGGATCATATTGTTTTCCAAATGAATTCCCTGCAAATTGTAACATCTCACCTGAAATATACGGTGACTGCGAGCGAGGTAATTCTGCAAGAATCATTTCTGTCGTATTTCTTATTGGGCCCTGCCTCATTATTTGCGTCGGTGTCTGTGTTTGCATGGGGCGTCTAATTTGCCACGCGTTTTCTCTTTTGAAGTTATCCCCCCCTGCACAACATACCGCACAAAAGAGCAAGAGGCAGCTATTTCGATCAAAGCCCAGATTAGACACGAGTCGCACTGTTGCAGTTTCTTGCGGTGATGCTCATGATTCAGGCGTTGAAGGAAAAGATACCGAGAATGACGAGAACCTTGATGCCATGCAAGGACCAAATGGCTCGCACGTCACGGTTGTGCGGGAGTTGTCAATTCTTTATAGAAGAGAGATGCTAATACAAGCCCTATCTTTCATTGGGGTATTCTTTTTTATATATACTCTGCCCTTTTTCATTGGAGTGATGAATATAATGAAGATAAAACCTGGTCCCCGCTTCATGACGGTTCTCAGTGGTATCTATCCTCTTGGTGGATTGTTTAACATATTGGTTCATACGCGACCCAACATTGCTGCTTTGAGGAGACAAGAAGGTTATAACGGGTCCTGGCCTCGGTCTTTTCTGCGGGTACTTTTGGCAGGTGGAGACATTCCAAACGTCACATCAAAACCTTCTGATGCTTATCATGTCGGACTCGAGAATTTGCGAGGCCGCAACGTAGTACCGCTTTCTGTGACAAACGAAGGTCCAGGCGTATTTCTAAAGCCTGGTTTTGAAGCTTATAACGGTCATGAGCAGTCTTGGTCGAATGAAAAAGTTGTATCGTTCGAATTGTTTTCTAATGCATCTGTTGACGAAGCCAAGAACATCGATACATTTACTGATGGCCATTCCAGAATACAGTACGATTCGTCATCCGTCAGATTTTAAATACTCCCACTCTTTCTGTGTGAGACTGCGAGAAACATTTTCATTCCTTGACACTTCTTTGACACTCAAAGTCGCTTCATTAGGTTTTATTTTAATTAAAATAATACATACACAGTTCACAAAGCAAGATTTTTGGTCATTTGCGCAAGTTTTTGCAGACGATTTTTAGTAATAGGGGCTCATCTGCCTCTAATCTTTTCTCTGTAGCTTGAGTGAGACCTCTCCATAGAGGAGAGTGTAGATTTCAACTTGTAGCCCAAGGCCCGAGACGGCGAGAGCGACAGGGAAAATAATACACTACGGGGGATTAGTACACAAAGACAAAAACAATAATAAAAAGATTGAAAATTGCTGCACATGCGACGTAAGAATACTCATTGCTGTTATACTTGTATCAAAGGATTGTCTAGCCCAATATATTAGAAATGAACACTTCCAAGAAAAAAACATCGGCCTACGATGCCTTCTCAGCTGTTGACGCCCTCGTGTCAAAAGCAGTTCTGGGCTCCGATGGGGCCGCATCGTGGCAAGAATTTAAGTCCAGCACCAAAGACAAATCTCGTGGTATTGCACCGCATCTACCTCTGAAAAAGACAGACAAGTTGTCCGGTGTGAAATCGATTGAAGATGAGCGAAGACAAGAACAAAGAATTAGAGAAATGAACGATGAAATGCCCATGGGCAGTGGATACACCGTCTTCAAACGAAAAAATACCCAAGAGGATGCAGCGGAGAGAAAACGGAGGAAACGAATCACGGAACGGAAGAGACCAGATGATAAAGTGTATTTCATGAAGTCTGACACGTTTGCTGGTTGGAAAGAAGACTATATTTTTACGACAAGAAATGGTAATACAGGCTATTACTGGGATGGAATGGACTCAGTAAAAACATTGAATGCAGAGGAACAGGATACTATAACTGGCGTGGAAGACAAAAAGGATCCGGAAAAACCAGCTTTGTCGAAAAAGAAGAAAGCTAAAGGTAAAAATAAAGAATATCCCCAAGATCACTTGGAGTCGTCGACAAACGCCCCACAGCTCCCAGAAGGATGGGCATCGGCTATAGATCCGACGACGGGAAGACTGTACTACTATAATGTAGTTCTGAGTAAGACCGTGTGGGATTTACCAAAGATTGATGGGGATGAACATGAAACAAAAAGATCGGATGCCGAAAAATCATTGCCGCAGGGATGGGAGATGGCAAAGGACCCTTCCACTGGAAGACCATACTTTTACAACCGTTCGCTGAATATAACCTCTTGGAAACGCCCGGAATAGCGTAGGTGATAATGACAGAGTATACTTCAGAGTATATATATCCACACGATGTGTTCCAAAAATATCTTCTAGGAATCGTGACTGAACCGAAACTTCAAATTCAAATGTAAAAAATGCATTCAAAAACTCAAAATCCTGTTGACGTTCATTCATTCTGAAATATAAAACGCTATGTTCTTTCCTAGAGATGATTCGTCGCTTTCTAGAATGGACGGTTATACTGTTTCCTCGGCAATGGATGTTAGACCAATGACAGCCGTGTCTGGAGCAGGTTATCAATCCAAAAGTATGGGTAAGATATTTTAGTTATAATATGTAGGCAATATCAAATTTAGGGAAAAAGAAGCATGGGTCTAAATATTTCATAATTTGTTAAATGGTACAGAACGCCATGCAACCCGTGAAAGAAGGCAGGAGAAACATCGTTCTCAGCCGCCACGAGAAATTTCACGACAAATGGAGAAGGAAGTCCATTCTTTAATAGAAGAATCTGCAACACTACTGGATATGGACCCATATTTGTCGCTCGAAAAAGCCAAGGAAGCAACGAAACAGGAAGTCGCTTTGGAAAAGTACTGTGAAGAACATAATATAACGACAGCACACGACAGTAATTTGAATCTCGCGACGTGGTTTCATTTAGCATCGGTGTATGAAAAGAATGGAATGTTTCAAGAAGCTATTGAGACATACAACTTTCTCATGAAGCACCAGAAACGGCCAAAAGAGTTCTTGGTTCGAATAAGGATAAATTTGGGAAACTTGTATCATAGTCGAAACGAATATGCGGAGGCAATCAAAAATTATAGGATGGCTTTGGATCAAACTACTAGGGAAGAAAAGCTACTGAGGTTCCAGATTCATCGTGCCATAGGCAATGTTCTGATGGAGAAGGGAAAACTTCATAGTGCTATTCTAGAGTATGAGGCTGTGAGTATGAACGCTGATGCCGACATAGGCACATGTTTTAATTTATTTCTTTGCTATGCCCAAGTTGATGATTTCAAGAAGAGTAAAAATATCTTCTTGCGTATACTTTCCTTGAAACCGGTTCTAGACGATTCATCATCTATTGAGAAGGAACTCATCGAATCAATATCATCAAGCGATATTGATTTATATGAAGATTTGACAAGGTTACAAAAAGAATCTAGGAATCTAGTTTTCTCTGCAGGAAGGATCCTAATTTCCATGTTCAACCGTAATGAGCGTGAAGCTGGTTTCCTTTGGGTACAAAAACAGTTAGACAGGAGGTACAAAGATATTGCTCATCAGATAGAAATAGAAAAGGCACTCTATCACATGAGGAACTGTGAGTTCGACATTGCCGTCAAGATTTTCAAGTCGTTTGAAATCAAAGATGTCGAGATGAGAGCCATGATTGCCACCAATCTTTCCTTTGTATACTTTGTGGAGGGGAACTTCAACGTTGCAGATGAATATGCTGATGCTGCTCTGTCAATCAATCGCTTCAATCCGAATGCCCTTGTGAACAAAGGTAATTGTTATTTTGTCTTGGACGAATTGACATCGGCTAAGCAACTATATCTCGAAGCTCTGAGTATTGATCCTACTCATTTTGAGGCACTATACAATCTAGGACTAACGAACGCAAGATTGGGCATTATTTCTGATGCAAAATTAGCATTTGAAAAACTACATGGTATCATCACCAATGACCCACGTGTCCTCTATCACGTAGCTAATATGTACGAACAAAGTGACAATAATAATGCTGCGATGAAGTGGTTCAATGTGCTCTGTGCTTCTCTTCCAACAGATCCAGGTGTACTACATCGAATTGGAAACTTCCATGACGTTCTAAAGGACGACTCACAAAGCCTCCATTATCATTTAGAGAGTTACAGAATTTACCCCACAAATCTTGACGTCATCGGCTGGTTGGCAATTTGGTTCATTAAGCATGAAATGTATGAGAAAAGCATTGAATTCTTCAAGAAAGCATCAGATATAGATCCAAATGAAGTGAAATGGAAGCTTATGATTGGAAGTTGCTACAGAAAAATAGGTAGACTGGATGATGCATTGGATGTCTATGAAGAAGTAAGGAATGATCACCCCAGGAATGTAGAATGTAAGTTTTACTTTTTGCAAAATTCTTTTATTGTCACTGATTGAAGAGTATCATTAATTTTTAAAACAAAAATGCAAAGGTTTAAAATATATATTGAGTATCTGTCATGATCTTGGAAGGGATTGTTCGCGTTACGAAAAAGAAATGAATCATCTTCTCAAGACATCTACAACAGAATAGTAAGATTTTTCATCTTTTTGATTTTGTTGTAGAATTTTGCGCGAAGTAGGGGGTGTATTAGAGATTCAAACCCCATTTACCACTTACTTGCACACTGAATAAAAATATCTGGAGGAGCCGTACGTGAAAATATTGTTAGAGATACTACTGTAATTAGGTAATAATTTTATATTATAACAAATTCATTGTCTATCCCAAAAGTAAATCATGGGAAAGTACGTCCAGGTGCGTTTATTAGGAAGAAATGATGTTGTTTCAAACTTGAAAATGAAAGGAATTCATACAGGACACTGGATGTTGTAATATTCTTCTCACCCGACCAAGGATTTCTTTACCTCTATGTTTATTACTCCTCAATTTCATGATATTTTCATGTAAATGATTCATCAATCATGTGCACGTAATGCTCTTCAAATGAACACAACTGCACAATGATTGACAATAATGCGACGTGGTACTAAATGCGTTACCGCTGCCATGATGTGATGTCCACTTCAACATGGAATAATACATTTTTATCGCATTTTACATGATCACAGGCACAAAGGAAGGGTAAGTCGACGGTCTTCAAGGCCCATACCCGTACTCGTAAGGGAGCTGTGAAGCTTCGTGCGATTGACTACGCTGAGAAGCATGGATACATCCGTGGAGTCGTCAAGGAGATCTTGCACGATCCTGGTCGTGGTGCCCCCGTTGCCCGTGTCCAGTTCCTCAACGCTTACCGTTACAAGAGAGACAACGAACTCATGATCGCAACAGAGGGTATGTATACTGGCCAGTTCATTTACTGCGGAAAGAAGGCCACTCTTTCCGTTGGAAACGTTCTCCCCCTTTCTGCAGTTCCTGAGGGAACCATTGTCTGTAACATTGAGGCTAAAGTTGGCGACCGTGGTGCGTTTGCTCGCGGATCTGGAACCTTTGCCGTTGTCGTTTCTCACGATGAAGATAAGGGAACCACCCGTCTTCGTCTTCCCTCTGGAGGAAAGAAGACCGTTCCTTCCCTTGTCCGTGCTCAGATCGGAGTTGTAGCTGGAGGTGGACGTACGGATAAGCCACTCCTCAAGGCTGGAAATGCTTACCACAAGTATGCTGTCAAGCGTAACTGCTGGCCCAAGATTCGTGGTGTAGCTAAAAACCCAGTAGAGCATCCTTTCGGAGGAGGTAACCACCAGCACATTGGTAGACCATCGACTGTGGCTCGCGATCGTCCTGCAGGTAGAAAGGTTGGTTTGATTGGAGCTCGTCGTACTGGACGTCTTCGCGGAGTCAAGAAGACTGCACAGGATAAGGATTAAAAATAGTAAAAGGAAATGTTTACCTTAGATGTATTATGTATAAAGGATGATGTATTTATTTTTAATTCGTGATTCCATATTTGATGGAAGAATGAGATGATGATTCGTTGTTTGAAGGACTGACACTGACTTTTCTTTTTGGTGGAGTGTCGCCGCCTGCCAGTAATACAGCAAAAAAGGCATGCAACCAACAAATTTTATTCTTGCCTTTATCCCTCCGTCTCAAGGCAGCAATGTTTGATCGAGTGTGGACCAGTATATTGAAAAATCCACCAAGAGGGTACAGTATGGCTGATAGGATCAACATACTGTAGGAGACTTTTGATTTTGTAACATTGTGTATCCACAACAGCAGAGGCACCAAGTAAATGATGAAGAACACCCCAATGAACAAAATTGCATTTGTCACCATTTCCTTTCTATACAGTATAGACAATTCTTGCAACTTTGCAGCACGATTTCTTGCATCTGTTTTGCGTTGGCTACTGTCAGAAATGCAGTCGTCATTTGAAACTTTGGACGCGTCTTTACTTCCACCTGACCCGGCCGTTGCCAAAACATCCTCAAAAATTAATTCTTGATCAGTCGATTTTGACACATCACCCAGAACTTCGATTTCATCAAGGACTTCAGTTTTATCATTCGTGTCTTGAGCAGATTGGGGCTCTTCAAATGCTACATCCTCCTGAAGAGATTCTTCTCTCCTAGATGGCGATAATATCAGCAACAGAAATGCATGCTGAACCAAACGTGCCATACAATAGCAAATGCCCAAAAAACAAGTTGCACAGGGGCCTAGTAAAAAAATAGTAGATATAATATCTGCATGAAGACCACGTTGGCATTCACCAACTTCGGGTACAACATTACACCTCGATGGATAATGGTTCACAAAGCACGTCCCACCATCGCGGCCTGGATTGAAATGTTTTGTTACTAGGAAACCAATATTGGTCGCGAGGTGCCACACTATGATGAAGCTGTGGATCCAAATTTCATACCTGACGCGGAATTCTCTATCCCGCATTCGACGTTTCAACTTGCAAAGGTAATACACGCCCAGTGCTAAAACGTACATGGGAACTGTTGTAAATCCTATGCTAAACATGAAGCCGTTTACATTGCATGTGGCAGTATTTCCACGTGCCCAAAAGGCATACGGTGTTTCAGCGGGAGAGGCAAAGGGACCGGTGATTATGCTAGTCGATTGGATGATATCCGATATGCACAAGCCGTATACTAAACGACGATAGGGCGTGGATAGTTTCCGTGTAGAGAATTGGATGCCTGTGGCCATGGCCAATGAGGCTAGAAAGGAAACAGAGCCTGTGCATATTTGTAATTTGTAGATAGTTTTGTAACTTTCCTCGTATTTGTCATAGATCGTTTCGCTCATTTTAACAGAGAGATGTAATTCAAGCATATTATATGTTAGGGCGATGGTACCTGGGTAGATGGTAGCCGGCGGGGTCGGGCGGTAGAGAACAGTGCAATACGTTTATAGTGTTTGCGTACACAGTATTTGCTGTAAACAGCACTTGCCGACACCTGTGACAAAATTCCCAATACAGTCCCTTCCAGTTAGCTTTTGCCTACGTCACGATTTATAAAAAAATAGACACGTTGTGATAAAGATTGCGATAAGAATCCTTTAAAATAGCGAATAAAATGACGCCGATTCTCTAGCTCTAGAGAAACAACAAACATCTTGTGCAATACTTGGCAGCCACTCCCCCGCCACCCCCGAATTAAAAGATAATTGAATTTCTGCCAAGAAAGAAATAGCATCAGACAACACCGACAGATCAGCAGCAGACAAAGGAATGATGAGGCAATTTTTTTCCAACATAAGCGTCTCAACTCCTAAAAAGATCGTGTGTAGTGATTTATTTACTCTATTCCAAATAAGTCTGACGTTCAGGTCAGGGAAACTTGGACAATCCATGAAACAGAAATATCCAAGTAGGTTCTCAAGAAAGAGGTCAAGGAGTTGTGCATATTGAGTATCCTTCATGGATCAGCAGAATGTAAACGTTAAGAAGATAACACTCTTTGATGCAGTATTATGTAGAGATAAATTATGAGGGTAAAATAGACGAAGCTAAGGAAAAACGCTGTCCAATTGAACACAATTTCACCGTCAGAGACGATATGTACGTTGCATCGTGTCTATGTAAATCATCATAAAACAACAACTTGCATTGTTTTATCTTCCTTTGGTCTTAATCACTTTGAGAAGCAAGAAACTGAAAAATCTAATCAATCAAGCGGCATGACTCTGAAGTTCAGTTTCATTAAATACCCACTTCCACAACATAATCTGCTGGGTCAATTGTCTTTTTGTCCTGAGCCCTCTGCTTTTTTGATCTTATACTGCTGGGACTTGGAAAGTCATCAGTATATTTATTCTTGTTATCAACTGTATGATTTGACACTGTATGACAGCCATTATCGTCATCTGAAACACTACGGCAAGGAAATGGCGAGTCTATCTCATCCGTGCCAACCTCTATCAAGTACTCTTGCGCTTTACAGTCCGTATCTGATCGCTTCAATGATTTTAATCTCAAATTACTTCTCACGTGACTGTACTTTCCACTAAGTTTTTTCATTGATCCATTCTTCCATGCATAAAATACCAACCCCAAAACTGCCAAAATCACAGCAATAGATCCAAGTGATGCAGCGATGGGTGTTGATGATTTTCGAGAAACTATGGGTGTTTGAGGTAATTTATTTTGTGTGGGGGGCGTAGGAACATAAGTTTCTGCCGCAGCCTGTTCCAGGAACAAGAACCCATCCTCAACTCTAAGAATGTCCACTAAATTTTCATTTAATATCTTAATCACAGCCACATTCAACTGCCGATTCGTAGGGGGGTCATAGTAAATGCTAAAGGTTGTATTCGCAGTGCCCCCATCTACCTTGAATGTAGAGTATGCAGCGATTGTGCCATTATCAGAGAGAGATTTTCCGTTACGAAGCATAGCCTGTGCTGGGAAATAGGCCACTTCTGCAATATCACTCAAGTCAACTGCACTTACGAGTGATAGTTCCTGCGATTCGTTGCCCAACTTTTCCATGAGAAGGTTTTCCATCGTGACGACGGTCTTGGATATTTGTGCAGGAGTTAGAGCAGAGGGCGTTGGTCTGAGGGTCAGCACAAAGGGCTGAATATAAAGTATTCGCCTCGTATCCTCGCTATTATTTGTGATTTCTCCGTCGTCGATTGCTATTTTTCTCCCCACCGTATCATGTGTTCTTTGCTGGATTCCAATATTGATGTCCATAATTTCGTCACGGATTTGAACATTATTGTGAAACGATGTGGCCTTCGTGAACATTCTAACATGACCTAATACATGTTTCAATTGAAAGGAAATCCATACTATCTTTATAAAAGTTACTTGTTTCATTTTCGTTGTGTAGCCTTCCGAAATGAATGACACAGATGGAGAAAGGCGTATAAAGTTAAAATGATATTTGCCCTCTTCTTTCCGTAGTATGGAGTTTAATTGTATTGTGTAAGACACCAGACAGAAGGCAATAAGCACGGTTGTACCTACCTAGAGAGTTCTATCTTGAATGAGCAATCAACAGATGGAGAGAGGAGGACTCATCATTGTTTTTTTAAGTGGCATGCTGTACGTGCGCAGCGGCAGCTGATTGAGTTGCAAAATTTATGCCGAAATTTTACGATAAGTGCGTACAAGATCCAATTCCTGTCCATTTCCTTTCTATTTAGACGTGTTTGCGTTTCAAGGAATGTCGCAAAATGGATAAAAAATGTGAAGTGGTTTCACGATCAACTCTCTTCATTCTTCCAAATCCCACATCTCTCTTTCACAAAACATTGTTTTGTTTTGAATTTCGAACATGCACCCGGGGATATCCATGAGTGAGATTTCCATTCGTAGATGCTTCACCCTAGCTAGAAAATCCCAGAAAAGATCTCGTCTTGATATGTATTGTTATCCTTTGACTTTCTGTACTCCAAATGACAACTAACAACTCAAACTCACGATATTCATAATCGATCGACATTATGGATGCAGTTTCTTCAACTCACTCTCCAGTTTGGGGACCCAAAGAGTTTCAACTTTTCTGTTTATCCAGCAATTGCAGTAGGTTTCATTGCCATACAGAAAACCATCTCTGTGAGTCTTATCATCAAATGGCAAATCGTCAGGACATTCTATACCTATATTACACATAGTTTTCTTGTAAACGCAGCGAGTAGCTCTGGATATGCCGTCATTTGGAGTCATTGATTTGGCATGTATCATGACTCCTTCATTAATTTCATCGACAAACCTTTCGTTTTTGGGATTATTCGTCCCTGCTCTTTTGAATGCACCCGAGTAATTATACCTTCTCATTGATAGCTCGGTGGTAACCGTTGAATAATGAACAAAATGCGACTGGACAAAGTCGGGGCGATATAGCTGTTTCATAGCTCTTTGGAATCGTTCAGGTTTTGGACTTTTGATGTATTCACAATTGTAAACCTTTAGAAACGTTTCATTCTTTCGAGGAATCAGACATGATGAAATTCCTGGCTTTTTTTCATCTGCCGCTTCTTTTTCATTCGGACAATTGCTATAGGACGGATCATAGGTTGGATCTAGCAAATTCATCCGAGGTCTGGCCCTAGTCGACCTGAATTTCAACACCTTTCTTTGTTCCACTCTATCTATCGCTTCCAGAATTTCTTTCCAACTGATGAAATTTCCCATGGGTACAAGGTATTCATCTGGATCCAAAAACGCCATCCAATCTGTAAACGGACCAAATCTAGCCCGGCACGAAGCCTCTGCTGCATACTGCGAAGAACGCTCACCTGGATCATCGTGAGCTGGTCGATTGTTATTGCACACTTTGCACGGCCAATCAATATACGTGACGAATTTTGGATCAAACAAGTCTGTCACCTCCTTGAGCGTTGTGGCATTGGTATTGGCACGTGAGTTGTCGTACACAATCACATGATCAAAGCCAACGAGACGGTTGAAGGTGATCCATTCTTTCAACCGTTCCTTCCCATCTTTCAATGTCACTGCATCTCCCCTTCGATTGTGAGCGGCACTAGTCCAAGTGCATGCTACAAGTTGAAAAGGTTTGGTAGAAGAATTCGCCATTGTCTTGGAGTGATCCTTTGTTCCTTCATTATCTGTTGTTGCTTTTTCATCCTTGTTTATATCTACCCCTAAAAACTGTTGTATGGGAATGTAAATATTTTCCCATTGGGTGCTATTTTCAAAATTCATTATTGGAATATTGGATCCCCATGAACGGTTTATGTCAAACATGTGTTGTTTACCCACTTCCAAAAGGAACCATTCTCCCGCCCTCCTTACGGGTGTTTGAATAGTCGCCACATCCAAATACAACTGTAAATTGTCAATATTTGTATCTTTTAATTTCTGTTGCACCTTTATAGGAATGGGACAGTGAAATTCCAAGGAGCTAAGCCAGAACTGAGCCATACCTTTCCCCTTGGTCTCAAACATACCATCCATTACTTTTCTCCATGTAATGTATTCATAATTAAATGGATATTTACTAAATACTATCTCTTCATGTATAATTTTGTGCGAATTGTTGTCTTCTTTTTGGTATAATTTGAAACGACATTGAAATCGCGTTTCGTGTATGGTGGCTTCATCGCCGTTGGATAATACAAAGGTAGAAGAATTCGATCCAACTTCAATTTGTTGTTTGAGAGAAATAGGCTGAAAGAGAGCAATTTGTGGTTCCAACCGTGTCATCGTATCCTCATTATTTTTCCCCGTATGGCATCTCCTTTTATTTTGTGCCAGTATAATAATTTTGGATTGATCCCTTGGTGATACAAACACATCATGTATCCAAGGTAGATAGGCATCTCCTTCTGGATAATCGTCAATCACTGGAAATGGCCGAATGCCATTGCTTAAAATTTCACTCCCCGTGCATTGAGGGTATTGAATGGTTTTGTGGGTACCATTAATGTACAAGTGTGCAGTGATAGGTCGAACATGTGAATTAAGTCCAGAGTTCCCTCTCCTTTCCTCTCCTTTTCTAACCTTCCCGTTTCCTGCTGTTGCTGCTGCTGTTGGATCCCATGAAGAATCCGCAATGACGGTAAAGTTTGGGGGGTGCAAAGAAGCTAAAAATTCATGGGAAGAAAAAGAAAGAAAGGTGTTATGGAGATGTTTCGTTTCATGGGCGCTGAGGATTAGAAAAATCAGTGTATATCCCACAATGAAAATGGCAGCGATCTCGGCGATTTTTCTCTTGCTGCTTCTTCCTTGTCGTATAGCAGCCATGCTGTTTTTCCTTTCTCTCGCACAAAATAGTATTGGATGGATTATGAAAGCAGAATGGCGGGATTCATTATCTTCTGATTTATTCAAAGCAGAAGTATATGTTTTAGTAATCACAAAAAGTAATTTTTCTCTTTACTCTCTCACATCTATCTCTCATTAGGATTCTGGACTCTGAACTCTGGCTTGAGGAGAAGGTAATTTACACATTGCTGCGTAGAGCTCTATGTAGATACTGTAGTACGTAATAATAGTACAGTAGTACTGTACACTACGTGGTATTGTGCCTAGCCGTGACTCTAACGGCTCTTTTACGCTGGTGTATCCTCATAATCCTCATTAGATAAACATTACCACTTGCAGTAGTAACAGGTACAACTAGAGTAGTAGAACGGTAGTAGTTCATCATTCCTTCTTCATCAACAAAATAATACGTACAGTAGAAAAAACCAAAAACTACGGGAAACAACGAAAAGTACAATAAAACATCACATCATTTCAAATAAATAAATACCAAACATTCCACTCAGCCACTCACCCCGGCCCCGACATGATAATTAACGCCAAGACTGTCATACTCACACTCATCCTTATAGCAATCGTATCCTACGTTGGGTTGCATTTCATCCGACAGTTTGCGTTCAGCATTGCATTAGAAAATCACGAGGCAAATCAGGAGCTTGATGCCAAGGAAGATAGGGAAAGAAAAAAGAGGATAGCTCTGGCTGATCAGGCAGCAAGTGATGCATTTCAAAAGGTTGAGCCACTAATTAGAAAGAAGGATATGGAGGCGGGTAGTACGGGTGGTATTACAACTATCACTGATACTCCGCAAATGGAACTAGAACAAGATGTTGTATAGTTAGTTGAGGTCGTTGCAAGTTGCAACAGGCATTGGACAAAACAGCAATGGGAAATGGCATCGCAGACAAATCAACTTGGAGTGAATGTTACACTCTTATTATTTTTGTTTTGCAAGGCTCTTACTGGACGGAGTACATTAAAATACAAGTAATAATAGTCCATCAAGGACTGAAAATAAAATGTATCTAAATTTATTATACATATGGATCAGTAGAATAAATGAAATTATGCATCATCGACCAATATTTTTCTTAGCATGTCACCATTCATTCGAAATATCCCTTGAGAAGAATGTGCAATGACAATGTCTATTTCATTCAAAAGGTTATCAACTTGATCCTTTTCTTCATCTTGATACAAATCCAACATCGCCTGCACAACGAGCCTTATTCTTTCCCGAATCAAACCCACAGCAGAATCATCCGAATGTTCTTCTCCATCCTTACTACAATCATCCTTTTCCAAATTTTTCATTTTCTCCTTCAAGATAGTTTGAAGTCTTTCCCTCTTTTTCGAGTTCCCTCCCACCACCTTGCCATGTTCCAAACTTGGACGAGTATATCCCAAAATTGCACCGGAAGGTTGAGTGACATAAACAACCAACGAACCCTCTGGATCCGTCCCACAAACCACAATTTCAGCCCCAAAAGGCCTTATACCTCCTCCAAAACTGTTTTGTTGACATTTATCCCCCATGGCATGTGCCACCTTCTTGGCACATTGGATGGAAGGCAAAGGAGGTCGTGATCGCTCGAATGACGACACTTTGGTGGCCAACATGTTGGGTGCACCATAGGTAGATTGTAGGAATTGTATTTCCTCTCTCGCAGTTTGAAGTAAGGAAATGCAATCGGGTAAAATGCCGTTGATACCCACAAGCAGTGATCGTTCGACGGAGGCGAGTGGGTCGAATGCGATGGGCATGAGGAGAATGCGGCTTTGGGCTCTTTGGGATTGGTAGCGCGTGGCCATGATGAGCAAATGTTCTTTGCGGTTGCTGGAGGTGTTGGCACTGGTGGTTTGGCGATGTATTGCAAAAGGGATTAGGAGGAGAGGTTCGCTGTGGGAAGATGATTCGGATGCGTACTCGACTTGTTTGAGGAGGCCATCAGGTGTAAATACGGGTGTGTTGAGGTCATAGTTGTAAACGTTGTATGACGCTGTTGAGGAACATATGGTTGATACCAAAGAGAGAAAGTGGGATAGGTATTTCATCGGTCTGGTGTCTTGTGTTCTCGTTGTCGCGCTCTTTGGGTGGGTGATTGAGTTGTGAGTTGAGTTGAGTTGAGTTTTGAGGTACTGTTCTGAGTTGGCACTTGGCATTATTTTGCTAAAAAATTCGGTCGCAACCCCCTACTGATAGCGCTAGTGACGCATAAATTTAGAACATAGAGATGAAACCTACAATTAAACCATTTATCGAAAAGTGAGTGTTTCAAAAACAAGAAGTTACTACTCATTTACACCTGTTGATCCAAATCATTTAGTGATGCATGTGTTGGTTCTTTCCCCCGTTTATACTCTGGCGTGTATTGAAGCTTTTGGATTTCTTTGTGAATCTGAGTTTGAGTTGGATAGAACATGTTGCTGAACACCTTACCAATAACATCGATACTTGTAGCAGCAATGGTTGAGATGGATATGACGACCCAATTTGTCGTACTCGTGTGAAACATATGATTTGTTACCATGACAAAAGGCAAAAAAGACAGAGCCGACGATGATCCAGATGTGCCAATATATTGGTACACATACAAAAAGAAAAAGTTGAAACCGATGGAAAGATATATCAATCCATACCATGAGTAACCAACTCGATTCCAAAAGCCTTCTCCCACATTCTTGCGAAAAGTGAAAGCTGGGAATTTTCCATGAATGATGGAACCAGATTCGTAAAACACTTTGATTCCAAGAGTCCAGTTCAAAACTACAAACACAACAGTGCCAAAAACTTTCATGTCTCCCACCTCTCCGTCACCAGGAGCATCTTCGTTCGACATGAGTCCTTTTCTGTATGACGTCATGGATCCTCCCACGTCCAGCGCTGAAGCACATAAGAAATAAATGACATTGACATGAATCAAGACTAGGGCGATCCAACGAGATGTGGTTCTCATCGCCATGTGTTCATTATTCGGGCCCGATGCATATAGATGTGGATTTCTCTTGACGTACTCTTTCTCGAGATCACGGTCAAACATACCAAAAACAAAGATTGGAATACCACAGACAAAATTAAATGCTGACAGTACCCACATGTCGAAAAGTGGAGTTCCACTGTAAAATGATGCCCTGCAGTAAGCCATAAGAAGCCCAGCAAGTACAGCGTTCTTGTAGAAAGAGAACAAAACGGTCTTGCTCAATCTCATAAAGTTCCAACGTCCGTGAATTAAAAGCAAATCTTCGAGGAAACGAAATTGAGCAATGGAAAAATCGGATGCGTTGACCGCTTGTTGACCTTCAAGCCCGGAAATACCAACTCCTACTTGTGCCTCTTGTATCATGCCAACGTCATTTGCACCATCGCCAATTGCAAGAGTCACCGGATGGGGTTTTACAAATTGTTTCACTAATTTCACTAATAACGCCTTTTGTTTCGGACTAACGCGGCAAGCAATGACAGATTTGCAATTGCTTGCAACAGCAAATAGCAATTCTTCAAGAAGTTGGTTATCTAGGAAATATGACAATGCTGATCCTTCAATGACAAGAGCTCGGTCGACGTTGGCATTTACACCAACTGGAGCATCTTTTGCGGAGTCTTGAGGAAGGATGTCAAAACTGGAAAAATATTCTCTCTTTTTCTCTTTTGTCAGATGCTTTACCAGCATCCCCTTCCTTACATCACGATCGACGGCAAAAAGCTTCTCTAATAAAGTCCTTTTTCTCTTGTTGAATATCTGGTCAACTGGGCCACTCTGACCTGGGACAAAACTCATCAAAGACAACGTGTCTTCATCGACTACAGGTGCTGGATGCTTTCCTACTGCATCGGCTGTAACAGAACCCAGGGAGAGACTACGTAATGCAGACTGCGATAAATGCCCTTCTTGAAGTTCGATACTATCCCTTGCAGACTGGGCACGACTAAACACTTCAGGGACGGTATGTGCTCCTCCATCGAAATCAAGACTATCTGTATCAATCAAAGATCTTTTGCGACGAAATCTAAGCTCTTCTCTACCTTCGGGGGAATTCAAGTAGTCTTCTAATAAATTTTCAGCCAATTGTCGAACTTGGTTCGACTTGTCTTCATCAATAGACTCCTGTTTTTCCTCATCGTTGATTTTTGCCAATTCAACCATCATTCGTTGCTGAAAAAATATACCACACACCGTTCGTATGTAAGAGTGATAAAATCTCCTCATTGATCTTGAAACGACACGCGATGTGCTCGCGGATGAATGGCATACATCTGAAAGAAATTTCCAAACTGATTTTTTGTCAACTTTCTGTAAAGCGCGCTTTTGATACTGTGGCAGTTTCCCCATTTTAACAAGTCTCATGAATTCCATGGCAATTAAGGCCTTTGCTCTCTTTTCAGATCCCCCAGCGACATCAGTCAGATGCATTTTTGGATTCAAAACTTTTGTTGAGTAGCCAATTTCAATTGCTGTTTCTCGTTTGTCACCCGTCAAAACCCAAAGTTTAATCCCTGCCCTTCCTATGTTGTATATAGTTTCAGGTACGCCATCTTGCAGCTTATCTTCGATTGCAGTGGCACCCACAATATGAAGTTTTGTTTCAATTGCATTCGCGGCTTCGAATAGAAGTTTTTTCCTATTCGTTATTGATGTTGAGGCCTTCTCGTATTCCGCCATCCACTTGGAACATTCATCTTCGGTGAGAACACGCATGCCCAGAACTAGAGTACGCAGACCTTCAGACGCAAAAACTCCTAGATGGGATTGCATGTTCAGCAATGACATACCCTGCCATTCGTCAAGAACATGGCTTTTTCTTGCGCCGTCAGCATCTGGAAGAATGTTAGCATCCTCACAAATCTTTGGATCGAGCATAGATGAATCTGCACCTTTACACAGTAAAATGGGAATGGACCCCATATTTTCTGGTGATCTCACTACTATGGACATCCTTTTCCTGTCAGAGTCAAATTTATTGACAGCTAGGACCTTCCATACTTCTTCTGTCCGTACTGGAAGTTCTTTTAATGCCTCTTCAGATTTTGTTATTATATTCTTCAAAGTGCTTTTATTTTTACCAATCACAGGCGAGGCCGTCTCTGATGCCAATTCTTTCAAGCCGAGCCGTCCAGCTTTCAAACCTGATGCAATTTGAGGTATTGTCAAAAGGGATGGTGAAGAGCATGATAACTTTACGCCATCAGAATCTCGGCCAACGAGTTGGAAATTGTATTCATTACTTGCAGCCTCAACGAGCGCCCCCTCATCAGGACTTTCAGCCTGATAAGCGTAGCCACCAGGAGCACCATCTTTGTTTCGTCGCATGCTAGAAGTATCCATCAAATCGTTCACAGTTATCGTATCGTTCAAAGACTCGTGCACGCTGATTACTTCTACATTGTCAGCGTTGGCAACCGTCTCCACAACCGTTCCTAATCTAGAGTCATGTTTCGATGACATTTCTTCCGTGTTGTTACGACTCCTATTCCTAAATTTTAAGAAGTTACCGAGTCCACTGGATGCAACAGAATGATCCGATTGAGAGTAGATATTAGAGGTGTCGATTTCCTTCTCCACTACCACAGTATGACATATAGCCATCACTCTTAGAAACATTTCAGCATTAAATGTGAGGAACCCTTGTCTCTTCTCAGCAGCTTGTGGTGTGTTACTTGCAGAGATCTCAAACGAGTCCTCATCTTCTCCCTCTTCTACTTGTTCCAGTGCAACACTTCCCACCAACAGCCTCGGGAGAGGATGAAATACATTGCGTTGCGAATTGAAATTATCTTCTTCCGTGTCCTCCTCAAAGTTAACAGAGCTCTTCCTTTCAACCGGAGCTCCAAAGATCATCCCATCAACTGAACATCGCTTAAATTTCATGACGTTCTGAGTCAATGTACCAGTTTTGTCAGAGAACACATACTTAACCTGACCAAGATCAGTTACAATTGTGCTTCTGGCTGCTGCAGGAGTATCAGTTTCCTTGTGATACATATCTTTATCCCAACCGATGAGAAGCATCATGAACAATGTGATAACCTCGACGGTCACATACAGACTCAGTGGTACAAAATTGTTCAGCAACGTGATAAATGTAAAGACAAACGACAAAAATGGTGGACGTGTTGTCTTCCATTCTGGTGCCTCTAAATTTGGCAAATAAGGCCATTTTTCTCCTTCCTGGATGTTGTAGCCTGCGTACCACATTTCATCAAACCTCGACTTGTGTTCAATTTCGGCAAGAACGGCCAGGCCCAGAACACACAAAAGCATGATGAAAAGAATGATAATCACGGTTCTATTCATCAGGACATCCAAACGACTAAACTTGGAAGGAGTTTTGATGGAATTGCGTGCCAATTTAGTATCCTCCCCAGTAAAACAGGCCACTCCAATCGCCCATTCCGTATTTCTCAAAACAGCACCACGTAACAAAAGATTCTCAGGACCAAGAGGGATATCCATACTTGCACCAATCACTGTTGTTGGAGGAAGAGTTATTTTTCCAGAAAATGTATTCACAGACGCATTCGGTGCTTCTGATGTCACAGAAGTTACAAATGGCGTATCTTCGGTGATTCTCACACACTCATTTTCATCTACAAATGCAGTCCGAAACCCGAGACTACTTCTTCTCTTCGAAGGAGGAGATAGAATAAAATTATCATCCGTGGATTCTGGATTTCTAGGATTCCTCGTGGCAGCTGCACCATGGGGATATCCCAAGAGAGAAATTCGGGTAAGTCTCTTGACGGCCCTTTCGAGTGATTCAAATTTTGGATGTCTTGCTGGCCCCTGCATCTTACCACTTCCTCCAAGATTCCGAGGCGTCGACGTATCCTCTAGTATTTCCAACGGAAGCTGCGGCACATTGCGCAATTTTAAATTGGTCTCTCCATCAATCGGACTAGTTTCAATGTACGCCGCACCATTTTCTCCACTGCTTGCCAGCAAAATAATATCCGCAGGGACCATCTCTCGATTCTTCACCAAGACGATGTCACCCGCTCTCATTTCCATTCTACGAACACATTGAAAGGCCACATTGACAAATTTTTCCGTGTCTTGAAATTTCTCATGTTCCGCCATCTCCATAGTTTTTCTCTGTGGCCTTGATCTTGTCAAGTTGCCATTCCTCAAGACAACATGCACGTCGTTGCCGTTCATAATATGCTTATCACGCTCTGCACCTTCTCCCATTTCGTCAGCACGGCGGAGCACGACGCACGGATGATTATTCGTTTCCCGATCGCTTCGATGACGCTTTAAATCTGCTGCTCCTTCTTGTGCGAGTGAAATCGAAATGACAATTGCGAGTGGGCCGAGGGTCGTCCATGGAGAAACGGAAGAATCGAAAAGGGGAGTGTAGGTACCGATGAACATGAGGATTCCCATGACGAGAAAGTAAAGATTACCATTGCGTCAAAATTGTTCTTTGATTGCCTTTTGTTTGAAATTCAGATTGGACTGTTAGATGACAGATACATTACTCATTACGCTTTGATGACATTCGATAACAGATGATGTTGTTGAACTTACAATTGGTAGAAAGTTGAAAATATTGTATTTGCTGGTATATATTGCATTGTTTGTTCCCTTGAAAGATCCCTTGCCGATGGCCACTATGCGTTGGCTCTCTTCGTTGGCTTGCATCCTCAAATTTTTAAAATGATAATAATGGATGGCAGTCGGTCCTGATGATGATGTGACCTCTATCTTTTCAAGGCAACAAAGTACTGTTTTTTTACTGTCATCCATCGTCTGCAAATTGAGATGCGGAAGGAGCTCAAGCGTACACGTCTGTCGTCGTACAGTAACAGTACGGCTACAGATGTAGGCTGTAGAATGTACAGTATGTTTGTTTGATGGGTGTTCTATTCGATTCTTTCTTCTTTCGGTTGGAGTCGTTTTCACAGGTTTTGATTGGTCGGTGGCAGTATTTTCTGTTTTTCGATGCTCTATTTTATTCACAAAATCCCTTATTCAAAACTTATTTACGACTGACATTAAATATTTCTTATCTCTTGTTGCTTCAGCTTCAGAAATTGTTTATAATTACTTTATATCAAATATTAACTACCAACGGCAACAATGAATATATTGAATGAGAGAGAATGATATTGTATATTTCTCAAAGTAAGATTTTCAAATTAATTGTTTGTTTCAAGCAGCCTCAATGTTGCCTTATAATATTTTTGCCTACATATAAATGATCACTTTTTTTTCTTTGACATTTTCTTTTCAAACGCCTTGAGAGATTTGGATGCAGTTGTAAGACCTTTATCCTTTTTGATGATGCTCGAAATCTTATCCAGCACACCCACCATAATAGTGCTCGCCGTAGCCTTCAAATCACCCGGATGCAATGATCCGCTTTTGAAATCAGATTCCATGTCTTGTTTGTTTTGATATACCACATCACCACCATTTTCCACTGAACGCTTAATTTCAATATCTGCTGGTCCAAATGCATTGGCTAGAACAATGGGTGGACAAAATTCAATATTGCCCGGCTCGCAAAAAGCTTTTTTCATCTTGGACTTGCCATGTACCTTGGGATCATCAAGGACGAAATACTCATAATTTTCCGTTTTGTGTGCTTCGCTCTCGATCATTTGTAGAGCCAAAGATGTAGTTTTGGTTGAGAAAAACGCAGGCTTTGTCATGCTCTGTAACTTTTCTTCATAGTAACGCTCAATCAATGCCCTTTCAATACTTTCATCTTCACTGGAATCCATAGCAATGCTGCCTGGTTCCAATCCCATTATATCCGCAATTTTCATCAGTCTACCAATGACAATACCTACTCCATCCGAATCTTGAACGTTGGAACCCATGACATCATCAAGTGAAAAGTAGCGACCGATATTGATCACACTGATCCAGTAGTTGGAAGGATCTTGCAAAATTGCCTCACTTTGCTTCATCACAACAACATTCTTCATGGTATCTGCATCAAGAGCCTCAAGGGCTGCTAAGAAAATTGTATAAAAGGCATCAATCACTTTGACATCAGCGTCACATCTATTGCAAACTCTTGCAGTCCAGTCTGGTAAAAATAACACTGTGGAGTTACCACCATTGTTGTTGTTGTTGGATCTGATCTTTGTCAAAGTACCTAATACATCCTGCAGAGAAGGATTGGTTGTTGGAAGAGGTGCAAACACTGCGTGGCAGTTTGATTGGATCTTTCCCATTGCAACCAAGTTCAAACGACGAATTTTCTTCTCATCTACCTTGCCATTGCCTTCCTTCTTGAACTGACGCACTTGCTCAAGAAGATGTTTTGCATTTTCATCATGGGTGAAGTGATCTCTCACGGGTTGTAGTAAATTATTAAGCTCCTGGATAAGACCCCTTTTTAGCTCCTCTTCGGTGATTTTTCCATCAAGGAAATCAGCACGAATGGGCTCAAAGGTATCATAGGTTTTGCCTTGGACAGTAAATGTTGACCCTGGTGGACAAAGAATGATATTTTGAATGTAATCAAGGCAGGGATTTTTGAGCGTGTCCTTTGTCAAGTGCATCGACTCCTTCCCTGCATCCCCAGACCCCTTCGCTTCTTCGCTACTTTCCTCCACCTCCTGATTGGGGCAGTATGCTGCCATGACTTTTCTTTCCACATCTTCGGCTGTATCTTCCATGAATACAGCACTATCTGGGTCACTTTTACTCATCTTTTCCTGACCAGCTTTTAGACCATAAAGCATGTGATGACTCAAAATAATTGGTTTGTTTTTTATTTTTGCAGCATCGCAATACTCTCTAGCGAGCATGTTGACCTTTCTCTGGTCTACACCCAACTGGCATATATCGGCCTTGAGAAAGAATACATCTGTGCATTGCATCAAGGGGTAAAGAACCTGAGCACTCGTTAGATTCCCTTCCAATCTTCCCATAATCTGACAACACTTTTTGATTCTCGTCACATTAAATCTTCTTGCCACATCCAACATGGTTGGCCAGTAAACATCGGCGTTGTTGGTAATCTCCTCACTCGCCCATTTGAAAACTACATGCTCCAAATTCATCCCGGCTGCCTTCCAAACTTCAATCAAATATTTTCCTACCGTCTTGATTTTTTCAAGATCTCCTCCCATTTTATCATTCATGAGAGCAAACCAATCAGCTACCCAGAATGTAAAAGTAGAATTGGTTCCTTCGAGAGTACACTTGTTCACATTCATGGCTTTGAATACTCCCTGAGCAATGTGCATCCGACCCGACGGCTCAAAACCGTCATAAAGATTGAATCCGACGGGGTGGTCAGACCCGCGCCCTTTAGCCAGAATTAGTTTCTTGAGTTCTTCTGGTGAAATACACTCTTCTCCAACAGTGAGGATACGCTGAAGGTCGGCTTCCATCTCCTTGGTCCATTCACGCTGTGGTTTGGGGGGTGCATTCTTACCCTGTTTGGAGTCTGTTTTCTTGGGGGGACTGTTTTTCGGCTGTGTGTCACCTGACAATGTGAGATTGGTGAGTTTCTCAGTTGGTGGTGAAGATTCTGCCATGGCTGTAACTGTATTGATGGCCAACGCGTTTTGCAAAATAATAGCGATAGTAGTTCGTAAAACGATGAAGGATGAAAAGGTCGACAAAGCAATGTTTGATGGAGTGCATGTATCTCGTGGCTAATCAGGATGTGTATCTTTCGACCACACAATCCTTCACTTGACTTCGCGCCTTTTTCAACCGCGCAGCGAATGCCAATGTAATGTGTTATTTCTATTATTTTGGAGAGAGGAAAAAGTCTGTTGCTAAAAGATGAACTCTAAATATTATTCAATAGTATCGTATTACAAATTAAAACTGACAAGTTGTCAATGAATTATTCCCAAAAACACATGACCAAAAATGTAAAAAACTTTCAACTACAGTAAGGCAATACAAACTTAGAAAGAAAAGTCGGCACTGAATGGTGCCATAACCTCTCCAGAGTAAGGCTTGACCACACCCACCAACGCAGGGACAGAACCAGGAATAGTCTGTGCACAGAGAAAACCAATGATACCAAGCTGTGCCAATCGTCCATTGTTAATTTC
>JAAMXU010002645.1:0-11072 GCA_019693545.1 Chaetoceros muelleri
AAAAATCAGAAATGACTGTCAACAACCAAGAAGTAACGCACTCAATCCTCCCTCGCCAAAATGTCAACAAACGTCACACCTGCAACTTTCAAACATTGCCAAATCTATCCCAAAACCATACAAGGAGCATGCAAAAAACATAGAAGTAGCATGCGAAGCATGCGCAAAACTTGCGAAGAAAAAATCAAAACCAATTAAACATACATTGTTTGAATCATTATATCTCCATTACTATGTTGTTGCATGTAATGATAGGTGGATTGGAATTAAAATTGAAGTGTATACCAAGTTTGATGAGTATATCTCTTCCCATGATAAAGGGGTATGTAGTAGGAGATTTTGTTGATGTAGAGTCAACTATAAATGTGAACAAGATGGGTTCATGTAGATGAAATTGTGGGAGTTGAAACTGAAGAGTGATAGCTTTTGACGTTGTAAAGGTTCCAGCTTTGGTATGCCAAGTTTTGTTACTCTGGGAGGAGAGAGAGAGGTAGTATGTTGTAGTAGGGCACCCTGCCAACGTATCTGTTAGTACCTACTGTACTAATAACCGGCCATGTAGCGACGGCGTGATGCAGCTGACTACCCCTTTTCACACCAAATTAGCCAGTAACACTAGGTATAACAAAATTAAGCTCACTTTTAGTAGAAAAAACACGAGGGAATTATACAGTCCTGGTCCATCAATTGACATCAATCAGGTCACGAATAAAAATTAAAAAATTGGATGGGAGATGGCCACGATTGATGGAGTATGACCGGAACGGGATCGTGACCGAGGAATGATTGATGGAGTATGACTGGAACAGGATCGTGGCCAAAGAACACGATCATGGACAACATGCAAAATAATTACTAAGAAGAGCTCATAAAAAAATTGAGTGTTGCTGAAAAGTTTAGTATTGTGCAAATACGAAAACACTCAAGGTAATTTCAAATAAATTTAAAACACCCTCCCACCCATCCCCCACCCGGCGCGCCAGCATCCCAGCTGGTATAATGGCGCGCTTGGGTGAAATGGACCGGAGTTTCCTATTAAACATCCGATTTTCTTCTAACCACTAATAGTATTCTGTAGGAGCCATGGGTAGGCACGATATAACCAGGAGGTACAGGGGTGGGGGCACCCACGGTTGCTTCGGGTCAAGTTGAAAACCAGCAGGGGTAGCACAGTTTCTCGCCCCCCGGTATCTATTTAGTGGAAATCAATTTGTCACTCTAGTCAGTAGCCAATCAGATTTGAACTCGCCCATTAATAATAACAGTAAAAACAGAAATGAAAAATACACACAACACACTGTGATGTTTGATCTTTCGCAGAACAACCAACAATCCTCCACAATTACCAACTCCTACATTGCTATCAATTTCCCATGTACAATGTTCCCATTGCACCAAGGAAAGATCCATATTCAGGACAACAAACTGAATTTCATATTTGCCAAAAAGAAAACATTGTATACACACGAAAAGGAAAACGTAACAATCCTCGGTTTCTTGACATAATCAAAAGGAAAGAAATGGAATACATCGCAGCGAAAAGGGTAAGAAGGATATATTATAGATTCAGTGCTATCAATCAAGTTGCAGAATCCATTTATTATAATTGGATCATGGAACACCCAGAAAATTGCTTTGTTGGTGTGACATCCGAAGGTGAAGAAAAGCTGGGGAAATATAAAGCCATTTCAGCAATCAAAGAGAAATGCAAAATTATATTTTGCGAGAAAGGTAATGGCAAGGTTGTAAATTCTGAGAAGGAGCAATTGCTGGTGAAGAAATTCACTGGAATCACATACACAGATTTAAAGATGGATTCCAATAACAATGTGTCTCTTGTTAACTTCACTCCTCTCCAACTACCAAGCATGTTGATAAAGGAGAAACAAAAAAATGCAATAGTTTCAAGAGAGATGTTACACAAGAAGATGACAACAAGCGACAAACGCAAATTTCAGAAAGGAAATAATTGTTATGTAGATGGTGTAATTTACACAAATGATCTTGCTGAAAAGAATTTGAAGGTATTGGATTATGATATGTTGGGAAAATTTGATGTGGAATTTGAGATAGTAGGGGTGGGTCGGTGCACAAATGTGAGAAAGTCCGGAAAGCTGATGCAGCTTTGGACATTATGAGACTTGCAAAACAAGTGTTATAAAGAAATGAAAGAAAGTCAAGGCAAACTGTAGACAGCATCATTTGTCCACAACAAAAGACAAATATATGATGACGTTTAGTCATGATGTGTCAACAGGTATGCCATATGCCTCAATTTTGCAGTTTGATAAAAGTGATGGTGATGCTGATGATGCCATGATATCTCTTGCCAATTTTGGCTCAATGCTCGAGGCTGCAATTGCAAGTCAATTCCAGGATGTTGTTGACAATATAAAAGTACTAGAACAGCATGCCGGGATTAGCCGAGTAGGTAGTGCTGCACATTCAATCAATGTTAGCATAAATCTGATCAATGCAGCTCATTATGACATGGGTGATGCTGGATATGGCATTGGGCTGTGGTTGAGCGAAAGTGGGAAATCTCATGACAATTGGTATTTCTTATGTCGCGGCCATGAGAACAACCAATGACACATCTGTTCTTCACTCCCTTAGCATCACTCCTTTATGTCTGAATCATATATGATTCTCCAACTTGGGATGCATGAAGATTCAGATTGTCCATAAATGATTTGATTCCCTCTTTTGATGGAGGGTATTTTGCAGGATTAAGTAAATAACATTTTCCTTGAATTGGACTGTGCTGGAAAATAAACTTTGGTACAAATCCAGTGTGCTGACTTTCGCAGTCATGCTCCTGACCTTTGCAGGGAATGTCCAATTTGTCCAGTTCCCGAAGGAAGCTAGCTATGCGTTGTTCATTTTGAGGAAGTTCAGCTGCAAAGACATCTATTTCATACACAGGGAAAGATACTTGTGGTTGAAATGCTGCATTTGCTGATTTAAGTCTAGATGGACTGTTTAAACTAGTCATTTTACTTTGTGTTTTGTGTGATTGTGTTAATTATAGTTAGTGCACGACAAGTGCTGTAGTTACATACCATAGCATTGGTGGTTGCGACCACCGCTTTGCCCCTTATTGCACGTACAATATTTTTTTTCAAAAAATTGAAATCATAGAGGTCCCACCATTCTGATTGGACGGACGCACAAAGGCAGAAAGCAAACAAGACCCAACACAATGAAAGCTAAAATAGATACCGGGGGGCGAGAAACTGTGCTACCCCTGCTGGTTTTCAACGTGACCCGTGGGCCAGAGGCAACCCCTTTGTAGGCGAGGCCTAAGAAAAAAGTCATATGGTAGGTTATGGGGGAAGCAGTGGTGATGGTAGTGTAGATGAATAAATAGATGAGATTAATTAATTAAAAAATGTAGATCTGTACCAGTTCAACAGGAATTTGCATCCATCTTCATATGTACCATTCTTGCTCTGTGGCCATTGGCACCAAGTTTACTTATTTCTTCTTGTATGAAATGTAATAATGACTGTTATTCCTTGACCTTTATATGTTGTTATTGCAGGACACACACATAGAGGTATTGTTGTCATCGTACAGCACCCCCTTTCGTCATCAAAACATTTCCTATCTTCCGGTAGTACACAGCTATTCTTGAATTCCACTAGTAGTACAACAAACTTTGGCATTGAATCCTTTTCTTGTGGTCCAAGTGGAATATTATAAATTATGTCAATAACAGGAGTGCCAATGGAACCATTCACAACAAGTTTCCATTCCTCAACAATGAAATTCTTAAATAGCATCACAACTGCTCCAACACACATTGCCACTTTGAAGGGATAGGATTTCTCCTTTACACAACACAACAGTTCTTCTCATCTCTTCTAGATGATGAGAATGATGCCTTCCACTTGGCTATAGGATTTCCAATACTTAGGGGGTACTAATCAATGACAATACTTGATGCTTCAGCCCATGTAGACACAAGCAGATGTATTGCATTCTGAAACTCCAGTTTCTCTTCTGCACTTAGATTGTGGAGGCATCTACTGCACAGAGCTCCACATCATCCACAGTTGCAGATCCATTTGCTATATTGTCTCGGAAACGATTCTTAAAGGTATTGTCATCTTGCCGAACAACTTCATCCATTGTTACTACAGCAGAGGAATTGATGAATTCAGAAAATGCCAGTCTGCCACATGAGTCAGCAGTGTTTGGCACACCTGGTGCATTATCATATAGCATTTTACTAATGACCACAGGAAGTTGAGCAAAATCATCACAGATCATTATGAATGGAATACCACCAAAAGGATGTTGGTATAAGCTTTGTGGTACGGGATGGTTGTCCTCAGGGAAACATCTTCACCCTGATCATTGACCAGAGGTAGTGGACGACTTACCCCCTCCATACGCTGCTTCATCCAAGCAAATTGTTTCCTTCCCATCAAGCTATGTTCATCCATTAATTGTGTAAATAATGATTGGTGACTAATTGCAAGTGACATCACTTGTTGATTGTTTGTTGTATTCATTTTGTATGGACACTTTGATATCTCCCTGCCAGTCGTAATAGAAGCTACATGACAATGTTTGGAAGCATTGATTAGAGAACTAGCAGCTCCTGTGGTAGCAGGGGTCAATTCAGCTCTGTTAGACTACATAATGGCCCTTGTCATACAGCGGAGTGTTTGTAGAATGAAGGACTTTCCTGATCCAGGTTTACCTTCTACAAGTAGGAAAATTCTTGGTGGTGGTGGAGGAGGGGGACCGCTGGAAGGATCATGATTATTGACCTGTCGGGACCACAAATGAAAGACACAATGTTGGGAAATAAGCATAAAAACAATACATTTCTGTTTTGTTCCTTTTGCACTCCTTTCAGGGTGAAATATGCTTTCATTAAATAACTCTAGGACTGACTGACTATGGTCACCTAGCATTGCTGTATGTAGATTTTTATAAAAAGTTTTGTGTTCTTCTAGAATCCATTAGCATCCTTTATGGTCATTGTATACTGCATTGACAGCTCTGATTTGACTTGGTACATGGTCAGACATGTAATTGGCAGTGATAAAGGCAGGAAATTTTGGCTGTTTTAATGACTTTGTAGCCAAGGAAAGTAGAGAGTTTGAATCCATTTACTGTAAGATTCAGATAAAGGCCAGGAAGGAACATTATCAAAACCAAAAAACTGTACTGGTTTCTGTTTCTTCTCTAGTGCCCAGTGTTTGTAGCAGTAGGTACTATAGACAGATTCATGTTGCAGTTTGGTAGACCTTGATTGGTACAGAGATAGACCATGGGGATCTAAGAAGTCCTCCCAAAAAATTGATGACATTGAGCACCTTGGAATACTACACACTTCCATATAAAGTTCTTTTAGTATCCCACCTCCGTTGGTCATGGGTAACAGAGATGGCTTTTGGACCTATAAGGGATCGGATGGACTTTGCCTCATTGGAAATCAGTTGTGGCTGAATGTCATTGTTAGCCCCAAACAAGTATAAGGATTAGCATTGTGGCGTCTCCTAGTATGTTGAGACCAAGATGACATGATAGTAGTATTTTGAAATGGTTTGCTTTCCTGTTGTTACCTAATATTAATCTTTGGAGCTTGGATGATATGAAGAACAATTGGTGCAAAAAGCTTAATTAGACACCTTTCTGGTCAGCAGCAATGACAATAAGGGAAATATATCAATTTGCAAAAATGCATAACTTCCAAAGTCTCATTTTTTATCACAGTACTTGCTTGATTGTTTTTTACACGCACATTGTCATATATATTTACAGTAACATGTGGAATTATGTGAGGTCACACCTGTACTACTATTAGCAGCACAATTGTTTGCTGCTATGATAGGTCAGTGTTGTATATGTCCACTTGCAGACATGTGCACTAACATGTTGAATTATGTGATGTCATGTTAGTACTAATATTAGCAGCACATGTGGTTGCTGCTGTTTGTTGCACATACATTTGGGGAAAATGTATATATACTAACAAGTAAAAAGTGTGTTATTGTAAGAAGCCACATTATTAACATATTCAGAAAAAGGCGAAACCGTATTGCAACCCTTGGAGGCAGTTGAGGCAGAAGAACAAGATTTTGTCAGGTTGGACATGTAAGGAATGTTGGTATGATCTGGGCAGGTGTTACTCAGATGCTTGTAAGGATTCGGAATCGACTTGATGACATGAATTTTGTCAACAAGATGATTGCTCTGTTTGGGAGTAACAACAAAAGAGTGAGGGATTGTTAGTTTGTACCACTGGAGCCAAGACTATACAATGATGAGGGTGGGCGGGGTGGTGGCATTGATTATTACAGCAGTAGGTACTGTAGACAACATGTTACTATGATGGTCTCTCCCTCTCTCTAGAGCTCTACAGTAGAGAGTAGAGTACTGGTACCCCATGTACAGGTAGTAGTTGGTACGGTATGTGTACTACTACAAAGTACATACATACTGTATATCTTGATGGCATTTTAGGGGGGGGGGGGCGGTTGGGGGATGGAGTCTATGCATGGACTATACCAGTCACAACGTAAAAAACTATTTGGCGCGAAGCGAAGCCAAACCGATCCAGAGGAGTCTTGTAAAGTGCAATTACTAGCCAACTAAGGAAGATATAGACAAAGTAAACACACCCAGAGGCGCACCTTGATATGGAGATGTTTAATAACAACAATGTATACTTATCTCCCAGAAACGGTGGAGAAATCGCAAAAATAGGTAATTTGTTTAGAAATTTAGCTCCGAGTTTTGCAACTTTTCACCCGATTTCCATATTATGTGTTGGCGCGCCCAAGTCTATAGGGGCCTCTGGCCCAATAAATACTTAGAGAACTCTTGTAGTCTCTAGGAGGCAATGTACAAAGATGTGTACCAAAATCAGGGGTTTTCCGCATTGAGGGGAAAATCTCAACCGCCCAATAACGGACAAACAAACACCTCTCCTTTTTCTTTCCGACCAGCTGCTCTTGCTGCTAACTTCAATACTGTTTATAAAAACATGACAAGCAATACAAAATATTCACTATTAACAATTCATCATTCACCAATTACTAAGTAGCACTTTCTGTATGCGTTAGAGGTTTTTTGTGATAATTTAGATAGTTCCCGTGTAAAAATATTGATTATCATTGAAACATTCGTGAAAAGCATGTAAAATTATGTCCCTTTTCTTTGGGATTTTTGTGCAAACATTGGTACAATTCAATTGAAATGATCGGGAAACAAGTAAAGGTCATTTTGCATCTCTATGCTGTTTCACATTAGATGTGTACACCGTTGATAGATTGATATTTACCCACGCAACAACTAACTAATGATGACGAAAATGACAACATCAGCATGAGGAGGTGACAGGAAACCACGACAAATGACACCAAAATCATGATGTCGAGGATGAGGATCTAAACATACAATAGTACATAAAACAATCAATCGCGTTGATGAAAATGGTGATGATGAGTGTAAAAAACATTATAGTTTCATCAGACAAATATATGAGGTGTAATGGTGAATGATTATGATGAATTCACCAGCATGCACCATGAATCACAAAGCTCAATATCATTCATGGGAGGAGCAAGGTCCATCCTAGTGGAATCCAGTACAATAAATCTCTTTGTCTAACTAATAAATCAGCATGATCTAGATAAATCCTATTTATATTGTATAGAATGATGCTATTTGTATATAAATAATGTTCAATATTCTATTGATTTGCTCAATAGGATACAGTTAGGATCGTCATGTGGTGAGGAACATGAATGCAGATGGTGGTATGATGATGAGGAAAGATGTAAATGAAATATTAAAAGTTAGAGGGATGACATTGTTGGTGATATAGAGACAGGAATATCAAGATTTTTATGATGCCTATTCAACAAAAAAAATTTGGACACAGAGAATTCTTGAAGGAAAAGCAAGAAAAAATTTGAGAACAAAGGACTTGTGTGAGGTGCATGCAAGGCAGGACAATAGGATGACAATGAGTGAGAAAGGAGGACAAGCAGCAAGGGAAAGAAGGAAAAATAGGAGAAGAAATAGGTGGGAACAATGGACTCGTTGTGCAAGGTGCTGTGTAACAAGGTGTGTGTGAGTAGGATGACAGCATTACAACAAAGGGAGCAAAAAAGGCAAGGAGGAAGGCAGACGATGAGCGACGAGAGCAGCAGCACCATGAGACGAAGGGACAGAAGAAATAATAGGAGAAGAACAAGGTCAGAGAGAAGAAAGTAAACACCACACAAATAGTACACTTCCATGAATCAAGAGAAAATATAATCTTATGCAGCTGAGATTAAGAAGAGTGAGTGAGAAATTCTTCAGCAAGAATGTATGATCATGATGAGAGGTTCTTGAGATCATGATGATATCAATGACAACTAGGTAGTAGCAGCTAGTACTAAGAGTAGTAAGCTTGCTTATCAGAGACCAAGAAAAATTGCATGATAAAAATATATAAAGCATTTTCCATATAGAAGAAAAATGCACAAGTGTAATAAATTTATGTTGGAGTAATATTGAAGTAGCTATTGGAGACAAGTACTGTAAAATCATTCATTAAGTAGAGATTATTAGGCATGGAGGGTCCCAAAGGGCACCCCATGCACCACCACTCAGAATAGGTCTTGGTCCCAAAATGGTCCCAAACTTCTACAGGGCTTTTACAGGGCAACATACCGAGTCCTGTAGCTCTACCAGGTTTGGGGTTGCGAGAAAGTTTACAATAAAATCTTTTTTGATTAATTAGCAGTAAAAGAGACACAAGCTTGCTAAAATAATATATAAGGTTGGCTAAAATGCTATATAATTAGCCATAAGTTAAGACTAAATTAGCTGTAGTTGTTATTGATGATTTCACTTGTCTGGGTTTATCCAAAAAAAGTCATGTATGCCAGAAAAAAATTAACATTTAAATTTGTTTCCTTCAATCATAGAAAAAACGTGTTTGGATGGCTAGAAAATACCATTTACACGACTTCTTTCGAACTTCGAAAAAAGTCGTGCATGGGTGAAAAAATACCATGTACATGATATGTTTGGATGGCTGAAAAATACCATTTACACGACTTTTTTCGAACTTCGAAAAAAGTCGTGTATGGGAGAAAAAATACCATGTACATGACGTGTTTGGATGGCTAGAAAAATACTATTTACACGACTTTTTTCGAAGTTCGAAAAAAAATGTGCATGGGTGAAAAAATACCATGTACATGACGTGTTTGGATGGCTAGAAAAATACTATTTACACAACTTTTTTCGAAGTTCGAAAAAAGTTGTGCATGGGTGAAAAAATACCATGTACATTACGTGTTTGGATGGCTGAAAAATACCATTTACACGACTTTTTTCGAACTTCGAAAAAAGTCGTGTATGGGTGAAAAAATACCATTTACGTGGCATGTTTGGATGGCTGAAAAATTACTACTTACGTGACTTTTTGCAATGGCCGAAATATGCCGTCTTATGCCGTCTATGGGAGAAAAAAATACCATTTACACGACTTTTTTCGAACTTCAAAAAAAGTCGTGTATGGCAGAAAAAAAGTACTTTTGTTATGCCTTTTTTGGTAGCCAAAACAAGCTGTGTATTGTGTGTATGTTAGATGGAAATTGCACAATTTTAGTGACCAAAAAATGTAATTCAAAGCAGTGTTTCAGAATGTGTTTTCAGTGTTGTTTTAAGTACTTACCTTTTGAAATAATCTATTGACATGACTATTATTGGTGGCTGAAATAAACCAAGTAAAGATGGCTGATTATTGAAAATGGAATAGCCATAACATGGTTCTAATGATTTGCAAATATATAGTGCAATAGAATGGGTACAGATGGCTTAAATGTTAAAATAAATAGCATTCACAAATACTATTTTTAATAATGTGCAAGGGCATGCAAGTGTTTGGATTAAGAAATGGTGAAAAATGATGTTGATGCTGAAACAAAGAAAGGCGAATGCCTCACCAGGGCCGAGGCTATTACTTGATAATAATATTAAAAGATAATCGAAGTAAAAATATTATGTTATATCTTAAAAGACTACATAGATAGAGTCACGCTATCGGCGAGAGACGTGTAGAGTCTCGAGCCGATGAACGATCCTCCAACGGAATCTAAATATTTAAATTAGTACGCGTTTCGCGCCAATATGACGTCACATCGTACATCATGTAAAATTCTACGTACGTGCTACACGGCAGCGAAATATTTATTATACTTACTGACATGGATTTAGGAAAAGCAAAAAATTATGATGATGCTTGATGGAGAAATAAAATAAAAATGTGCATCCAGGTGATTGTTTATCTAGACTCAACTGTGCCATCCACACACATCATGTACATGATATTTTATCACCCATACACAACTTTTTTCGAAGTTCGAAAAAAGTCGTGAAAATGGTATTTTTTATCCATCCACACACGTCATGAAGATGATATTTTTTTCACACATACACGACTTTTTTTAAGTTCGAAAAAAGTCGTTAAAAATGGTATTTTTTAGCCATCCGAAAACTTCATGTAGATGATATTTTTTCACCCATGAACGACTTTTTTCAGCCATTGAAAAAAACTTGTGGAAATGTTATTTTTTTTTCTGCCATACACGATTTTTTTCTATTACAAAAGAGGTCATATGGAGATAGGTATAGAATTGCTACATAAAACATAAATGCATATATTTACTACGTGACTACCTTTAACACAATATAGACACTGAAAAAATCCAATATTTTACCTACGTTTATATTCGCAGAGCGTCCAAAATATCATGCCAGGTACCCCGGTTCTACAAGACCCCCCATTCCCGTTTTCCTCGAAAACAACAAGGTTTTATATGTCAAAAGGTGATGATAATAATCCCAACACAAACAGTTTTGCAACATATCACGCCTATCCTCATCATCCTGATAATGTGGGTAACATAACCAGACTGGGGGACACCTCGAAATACAAATCTCATAGTCCAAAGAGCAAGTTTTCACTATCTTCAGAAAAAACGAAAATTGTCGAGCTTGATTTCTGCAATCCTCTTGACAGCGATGAATACAATCAAGGCAGTGTATTT
>JAAMXU010002653.1:0-23190 GCA_019693545.1 Chaetoceros muelleri
CAACTAGCCACATCAGCGCACAGTAACGCGGTAGCACCAGCGGCGCGTAGACATCGTGCCGAAACATCAGAAGGTAGAACACCCAGGCGCGGTGCATTTTAGTAGCTGAGATCAATGGCATTACGCTTCAAGATTTTCGTAGGGAAGAGCAACTGATCTCGTGCAGACACCAACCCTTGTTGATGCCTACGCAACTCGGCTTCAGAACTGTTGAATCGCATATAAGAAAACCTTTCATATGCCTTCGTAAGACTATGATCTTCGCCTAATACCACCATCAGGAGGACATGCACCCTCCTCACCTGATTCCTAGCTTGATAAAGAGCGCGAGGAGCTCCAGGCTTTGCCTGCATCACGATTGCGAAGTCGCTCAAAGGGGGTGCATTGTTGCCTTCGTACATGGCTTCGTACAAGGCCTTGGAGTTCAGGGCACCAGCATCAATAGCTTCCTCCGGGAACAAGAACGGTTGCAGGCCAGTGGACACGTGATCATTGGTGACCATGGCGAATCAAAGGCTCTTCACTATTTCTAACACCGCTGTGGTAACTATGAACTGCAATTCACTCTCCCCTAACTCCTCCTTGGTACGATCAATGGCCCACTGAAGCACACCCAGTTGCTGGGCCTTCTTTGCTTTTGCCAAATCCCGCCAAATGTCTTGGACGTCGGTGACCACCTCTACCTGGCTCCAACGCAGTAACTTCTGAACGCCAGTCGTGCCAAGCATGTCTTCTATTCCTTTTGCCTTTTCCCTCTGCTTTTCTTGACGAGCTTCTTCTCTAGCCGCTTGATTGTCGCGCACAAGCTCGCCGATACTCACGGCAATCTGGTCGTGCTGGCGTCTCTCGGCTTCTAGGCTAAGCTCTGGAAAGTCCTCACACACAATGCGCCTGCGGTGCTCCAGTAGTAGAGCATCTGCCAACGGAGCTGTAGGTGCTTCCGTTAGCGACAACACTGGCTCTTCGCCGATAGCGGGCACGGTTATGGCGGCTTGTAGAAACTTGACGAGTGCACGGCAAGCGACTTCGGTCCCGTCCGTAACTAAATGCCCTCGTACTCGCTCCCAGGCTTCTCTTGGTGTTAAGGGATCACCTAGAAACATGCCGATGTACTTGGGGGGTACAAAACAAGTGCGCCTGACCTTGATAAGCTCCGTACCTGCTTCACCTTGGGCATAAGGTCCTAGCATCTTGATGTCTGGCTGGCCTGCGAGGGTGGTGTCAATAGTCCCAGCTGCCGGGACCAGTAACTGCTGATTCAACTGGTGGAAATACTCGGATTTCCATTCCACCAGGACAGCTTGATTGCGATGCAGCTCCCCTTTCTGCGCGAATAACTTGTCATCCCAGGGCGAAGGAGGCATGCCGAGGCGGGGATGAAACTTGTCAACTTGGAGGTAGATATGTAGGCATCCACCATGAAATAAAAGAAACGCCGTTGGCACTCGCTGGGTGCGTGCACCAACGACTAGGGTCTTGACTTGTTCAGGCGATAACACATTAGCGTTACCTTGAAGGGGCACATCGTATGGTGCCATCGCTGCTGCATAGTCACCGTTGAAGACATCGTGACTTGCATCGGCAAAGAAGGACGAATAAAGCGCCTGGAAGGCGGTCGGGAGGACTCCTGCAGGCATGGGGTCAACGATCGGACACAAGTTTACAGGAAGTAGACGCAATTCTGAAGGCTAGCGCTTAAAAACTATTCTAATTTTACGAGTGCTTTCGTATTTGTTCAGTACTCACTTTTCAGCACAAGCACGACGTCTGGGACCACTCCACCATACCTGCTCCGACTACTAGGCATGCACCAACGGTTACACCACTACATCCCTAGGCACGACTACATCCCCGGTGGCTCCAATCCAATGGCAGATGACGCATCTCGTTTGTTCGATTTATCTGATGATGATTTTCTTACTTATTTTAATTCTACCTATTTGCAGGACAATGGCTTTCGGCTTGTGACCCCAACGCCGTCACTGGTTTCTGCCATGATCTCAGCCTTGCTCAGGAAGCCGTTCAACGTGGCGTTGCTTCAGGCCGCAGCTCCAGCTCCAACACCCACTGGCGCGCCTGGACCAGCTACACAACTGAGCTGGGCATCGACCCCTTTCTCCAAGCCGTCCAAGACAAAATACCAATCCTACAAGTCTTCCTGTACCAAGTTCGACAGGGCCAACTTGCACGAAACAAAAGTGCCGTTCGCTCTCGAACAGCTGAAGATTACCTACGGAGCATTGGCCAAACGTTCGCCTTGTTGGGCCACAAGGATCCTCGCCTGAATGAAGTTGGCAAGGTCGATTATCGGTTGACACGCATGCTAAAATCGTTTACCAAGAATGATCCTCCACCCAACCGAGTGAAGCCTGTTCCAGTACAAGTCATCCGGCACATTGCCCACAATGCCGTCGTTCGCCAAAATGAGGTCTATCTTGCAACTGCAGACATGATCATCCTTGCCTTCTTCTTCCTACTACAACCCGGTGAATATACAGCTAATCGATCTGATACCTCTCCGTTCAAACTCCAGGATGTGCAATTCTTCATTGGCGAAACCAGACTGAATGCTTTGGACTCCTCGCTAGATCTCATTGCCCAAGCTACCTTCGCCACCTTGACCTTTACCACACAGAAAAATGGTGTCTGTGGCGAAGTTATTGGCCATGCTCGTAGTGGCGACTTGTACTTGTGCCCCGTCCTCGCTTTGATCCGACGTGTTACCCATCTACGACAGAATCACGCGCCGGCTGATACTCCGCTCGCAACCGGCTTCCAAGACCTCAGCCCAGTAGCGATCCTACCTTCCCACATCACCAAAACCCTTCGCGCCGCGGTGCAACTCCTTGGCCCACGCCTGGGTTTTCTACCTTCTGATGTTTCGGCACGATGTCTACGCGGGTGCTACCGCGTTACTGTGTGCTGATGTGGCTAGTTGTCATATAGAACTCTTGGGGCGGTGGCACTCTGATCAGATGCTCAGGTACCTCCACCTCCAAGCGAAATCGCTCATGAAAGATTTCAGTCGCAAAATGCTACAAGGCGGCGCCTTTACTTTACCTGCAAAAGGTAATCCAGTCACTTGTCCACCTTCTTGGGGTCATTCGAGATGCCTAGGTGCTCAAAAATCTCCGTCTGGATTCTTTTGAGAATGGTCACAACGAAAGCTCCGTTTCCTGTGAACGTTTCAATAGCCGAGAAGGTCTTCTTCTCAGTATTGACCTTGGTCGGTTTCTTTTTTGCATTCTTCTTGATCATGATGTCCACTGTCGGTGGTTCATCTCCTTCGTCCACCTTCGGAGGAACAAAAGGGATCTGGGGAGTGAGTCCGGGTTCACGATCACCTTTCAGTGTAGAACCGCGGCCGGAAGATTACTTCTTCTGGGAACTCATCTTGACGCTTTTTTTATTTCGATCTCTGTCGATTGGTTTTGAACTCGTGGTCTCGCCGTGAGTTTTTTACCATTACTAGTTTTGAACCTACTTCGGGCTCCCTGTTAGTTCACACAACAGCTTTCGGGCATAACAGTAATATTACTGTGCCACGGTCGACTCTCGGTTGTGGAAAAGGGATAAAAGGAACGGTATAAGAAAAGAATAATTGAAGTGAATTCAATTAAAAAGGAAAAATTATAATTAGGTGTGTTGTAGATAAAAAAAGAATAGATACGTGATGTCTAACGGACGATCACCGTAGCTAATAAAAAAAGATACTACTATTGATTACTACGTACAATAAGTGTGTGACAGTTAACCGGCAGGTTAACCACTAAATAGGATAAAACTACCTACACATATTTATTGTCGTAGCGCATCTATGTCACATTCTCCTCCTCATTCTTCTCTAGTATAGTGCGGCATGGGGATGTCTCTAGAGAAGCCATCTGAACTCCTTTGCTGCTTCAGAGTTATCAACATCAAGCCAATCATAATGTTGAGCTAAAATCTTTGCAGAAGAGGCAACCATGTCAAGATTAACAGAAAATTTTGGATAATCCTTGACAACACTCATCATATGGTTAGGATCAGAGGGGGGAGGTAGGTAAGTGATTATATCCAAGCCATGCTTCACTAAGTGCTTCCAACATCAAGCCTGAGGCCAGAAACACTCATTCCACGCTTGTGAGGAAGCTTAAGGCCCGTGATATGGTTCACATAGTTCTTTGGCTGATAATCTGCACAAAAAGGGTAAGATTGGAACACAGTCTACTTGGGTTTGGCTGCAGATAGGTCAATGCCAGACCAATCAGAAAGGGGCTTTCCAGCGCATTCAATATGCCAGTCACCGGCACCAGGAGCTGACTCAACATATGTGCCCATAATGGGGTCCATTGGCTTGGGCACAGAAGCCGCTGGGACAGCGGAAGCAACGGGATTTGCTCTGGGAGCTGGAGTTGAAGCCGGGTTCGGTACAACAGAAGGATCGGACATGTCTGATGATCAAAAACACTAGAGAAAACGGTGCAAATCGTTGTTATCAATCGGCACAGCTTGTTGGGCTCATAACCAATCAAGACTCACTCTCAAAGTAGGGCCTTGTACTTGTGTCTTGGAGACGATAAAGAGAACAAAAGGGGGGCGGGGACTTCATGGCAACCGGTAGTACCCGTGGCCTTCTTTGGGACAAGAGACTCGCAAAGACGCCTTGTAATAAGTCTGTGTTTTGCCACTCGTGGGAATCACAGATGAAAAACACTTAGTAGACGTGGTAAAATAATACAAAATCAGTTTTTGTGAAAATTATGATCTTTACTTTAGGATGAAAACTGATAAAATGAAAAAACTTCCAGAAAATTTTCGGATGAAACAGTGACAAAATTCCGGAGTTTCTTGACAAGCAGGCTCACTTGTTCCCGAAGAATTTGAGAAGACAAGCAAGATAATATGTAACTGAACGTGAAATGAAGAACATGAAATGATTTGGAACTTTTGGAAGTGCTCAAAGTCTTGAGGAGGAGCATCATCAAAGTTGGTATCGTCATCAGGAGAGGGAAAAGAATTCTTGTTCGGCAAGCGAGCGAAGAACATAGTCGCACTCCAGTGCTGCGCGTCGATTTTTGGTGACACTCCAGTAAAGGCCTTAAATGGGACGTTAAACTTTTACTGGTCCCAGTGAGGGTCCTCTCTCTATCTCCTACTAAGGCTAAAGTCTCTCTCTCTCTACTTTAGAGAGAGCTCTCTCTCTAGAGAGAGCTAGTAGAGAGTAGAGCTTCTAGAGAGCTAGAGCTAGAGAGAGAGCTAAATGTACACAAAACCGAGACGAACAACATAATCATTCAATCAATCATGACCAACACGTCCCCGGTTGTTACAATATCCTATGAGGAACTTCAATCCTCTAAAAATCCTAATCTTTTATCAAGAATTTCAGCGGCATTTGGAAGCGATAAGTCATGCAAAGGTATCGTCGCAATCACGAATATCCCTCGATACCCTCCTCTAAGATCCAAGTCATTGAAACTCATTCACCAACTCGCCACAAATACGCCTCCTCATGTATTGAAACAATTAGAAGATCCCAAGAGTTGTTATTCCGTGGGATGGAGTCACGGAAAAGAAAAAGTGGAGGGGGAAAAATTGGACATTGGGAAGGGGAGTTTTTACTTTAACCCAATCACAGATTGTCCCTTACAAGAAGTTGTTTGGCGCGATTTTGGACCCAATTACCATCTGGTCGATGGAATCCATCTTCCAGAAGACAAAAGGGAGGAGGAAAAAGATTCAAAGCTGCAAGAGTTTATAAGACATGCTGAATCTGGTGGCGGGCTGCCATTTTATGCTCCAAATGTCTGGCCACAAGAAGACGAGGAATCGCTGACGGATCTCAGAGCTACCGTTATGGAAATGGGTAAACTGATTAGAGACGTTGGGATATTAGTAGCGAAACGATGTGATGAATATATTTCTAGTCAATGTAAGGAATATCCTACTGGAAAACTTGAGCATGTAATTGAAAATTCTCTTTGTTGCAAGGCAAGATTGTTGCATTATTTTCCAGCTGACTTCGTGAACAAGCATGATGTTGTTGGTGGTGATGATGACGAAACGTCGGGTGATGGTAGTCCATCAGAAGAAGCAAATTTTAGTAATTGGTGTGGATGGCATAATGACCATGGCTCACTTACTGGGTTAGTGCCCGCCATGTATTTCAATGCTCGAGGAGAGGAAGTACCTTGTCCGGATCCTACAGCTGGTTTGTACATCAAGTCTAGAAATGGAGAGTTGGTGCATGTTCAAATTCCATCGGATGCACTTGCCTTTCAAATTGGTGGTGAGTGCAACATACAGTAATAGCGAGTTCCATATGCGACAGTATCAATTTACATTTTACCTTCTTTCTTCATTTACTCTGTCTATTGTTCGTTCATCTCATGAACGACTTTTTTGATTGTCTTTCTTTTATCATGCAACAGAAACTTCACAGATTCATTCTGGGGGGATTTTGCAGGCCACACCTCATGCTGTGCGAGGATGTGATCCTAGTCGAAAAGACTGTCATGGAATTTCTAGGGAAGCGTTTGCTGTCTTTATGGAGCCAGAGTGAGTAGCACATGTATGCAAGCATGGATTTGCATTTTCGCAACTACAGCAGTTTTGGACCACAAAGTCTCACCTATGCTTTTTTCTCTATGCTATATTTGGTTTTGTTTTGCTATTATCTTTTGACAGATACTTTGGGGACATGGACATTCCCCCAGGAAAGACAATTGAAGATGCTCAGAAATTAGATACTGAGAAATGGTTTCCCAGAAACGTTCGCACCCTGAGATCTAGGTGGACACCGGGGATGAACTTTGGTCAATTCACGGAAGCCACATATGCGGCGTTTTACTGAAAATGGAATAGGTGTACTGTATTTGATTTGCGACATCAGCTGAGCTCCATATCCGGCATCCTCAAGTAGTAATGTGTAATCATTTGTAATTTTTAGTAGTGAACACTGTATTAAAAGCTGATACTACTGTATATCCCGGTTCCGGTTATGACGACGATAACATTCATTTACTTTTCAAGAGCTTTGACAAAGTTTGAAAAGTCATCCATGCACTCTTCTACGAAAATTGTAGCGATACTCTCTGGCATCAATCCCTCCTCTATAATCCTCCCTGGACAGCCTCTCACTCTAGAAAAAGGAGGTATCACTGTATCTGGAGCTATGATAGTTCCAGCTTCCACGTAACAGCAATCCTTTATTCTAACCCGTTTTGATATGACACATCCATCTCCTATATAAACCGACGACCCTATCCAACTCGATTCAATCACACAATCATTTCCAATTCGCGTATGGCTTCCAATTACTAATGGTAAGAATTTAATCTGCTCTTCGTTCGGATCGAGAGAAGCCTGGTAGGATGGAGGCCGAATGATCGTACTTTGGCCTATTCGACAATATCTTCCAATACGAACAGTTTGAAAGTCGCCGCGAATGTGTGCTCCATCTTCTACTATTGATTTTCCTTTAATCTCGACGTTCTGTGCCCCGTGAATGATAGACTTTCGAGATACTTGATGTTTCCACAATCAAATGTGAGTTGTCCCGATGAATGGGTCGTTGTGCATTGTGCATAGCAAGCAAAGTAGCTTTAGTAACAGCGTCGAGATTTAGAACGTGCGATGATCGTCAGTTGCCTCTACTTACTAAAGTTATAAGATGCCGTTTTGATGAAACCTTCTTCGCCTTTCTCTTTGTCCTCTATGGATATCGGCTGGTTGTTTCCTATCATTGTCTTGCTTGTGTTTGCAGATTTATTTTCTAAAATGTGTGGAAAAAAAGCGTGGACAGTTGACTGCGTTTTGTGTGGTACGTGTACTTTATCCATGTAAAACTCTCTAGAGACACCAGACAGAGGCACAAATTAAATGAATTATACTGAATTATGCAAAATATATTTCAATCCTCCAAATCTTCGATTATGCCTATCGCCACAGTATCTCCTCCACGTCTCAAAACAAATCTACCCAATGATCTGCAATCACTATATCTCTCAAGACAAATCCTTTCTTGTAGCTTAATTTGAACTGTAGCATTTGACCCGCCAGTCAACACTCGAGGGCGAGGAATAGTGGATCCATCTTTCTTGTTAAGCTTGGAAATAATGTTGGAAATCACTGCAGGCACATCGAGACAATGCATATGCATCAAGACTTGTGAACCTCGTATGATAGGGACTGATAAATCGTCTAATACGAGGATTTGTGCTTTCATCGTCTTTTTAAGTTTTGGACGCAATTGCATTGGGACGTCACTCAAGATGTTCCCTGTGCTTATGCGTGCAATATCGATGCCACCGATGATTAAGTCACACGAGTCACCAGCTAAAGCAATCTTAACTCTTTCAGCGTCAAAATCGTCATTGGCCTTTGCTGAGACTACTCCATGGTCAATCCTAGTAACGCTAGCAATATCACCGGTAGGCAGAACGACTACTTCATCTCCAGCACTGATGAAGCCTTGTGCTACTCTTCCTTTCACTACTAATCCCTTGCCTTCTGGGTACAAGTCAGACACTATAAATCTGAAAGGTTTGTCAATGTTTCGTTTCGCTGGTTCAAAACTATTTATTGCCATCATGAGTGTTTTTCCGTTGTACCATTCTGCAAGACCAGCTGATGCCACATCATCTTTGGAAGGTCCTTTTTTGATATTGATCCCTGTTAAACCACTGATTGGAACAAACTGAACCCTCCTTAAGTTGAAGCCACTTTGTTTTAGAAACGGTTCTAGCTTGCTTTGGATCTCATTGAACCTCGATTGGCTCCAAGCAGGATCTGCAGCATCTAATTTATTTACTGCGACAATTAGTTGTGACACACCCAGTGCTTTTGCCAAGGTTATATGCTCTCGTGTCTGTCCAACGTGACCTCTAGTTCCTCCCTTCCCAGTAGCTAAATCAAAACCCGATTCGAATTCACCCTTGGTACTCGACACTACCAATATTCCAACATCCGACACTCCAGCACCGGTAATCATAGCAGGAATGTAATCTGCATGTCCGGGGGCATCGAGAATGGTCAAATCATGATTTTCTGTTGTAATATACTTGGTCGCAATGTCAATAGTCACTCCTCTCTCTCTTTCAGATTCATCCTCGTCCATAATCCACGCGAGAGCAAAAGATGCCTTTCCGATTTCACTCGCTTCTTTTTGATACTTTGCCACGGTTCGTTTTTGGACCATACCCATTTGTACAAGAACTTGGCCCATAAGAGTGGACTTTCCAGCATCTACGTGTCCAAGTATAACCATACTCAATCTTGACTTTTGCGATACGAGCTTCTTTTTCATTTCGGGAGAGATTGTTTTTGTTTTTATCTTTGCCTCGGATACTTTACTTGATGTGGATAAGGAAGCATTACTGCTCGGTTTTTGTGGTGACTTGGGCAAATCTACGCCACTCTGCTTAAGTGATTTAGTATTATTTGATGATACTTTAACTGATGGAAATTCGGATGTTTCTATCTTCTTGTCCTTCTTTGTTGTTCCAACCCTAAACTCTAAAGTAGCGCTTCTGCCCTGATGGTCACCAAGACCCGAAGGAGGAGGCAAGAATTTTGGCGGTGGGGCCATTGCCATACCTTTGTCATTAGATGCTTCAGGATTCGATAACAATAAATCATTGATTGCTTGTTGAACATCCCATCCGTGATTTTCGAGGGAAGCTCTTGCTTTATCCGAGGTGAAGCCCATGGAAATTACCAACCGTTCCTTCTCCGTTCTTTCCTTATCTAATATCGACGCCGACGAAGAAGAGGAAGGTACCGATATTTTAACCTCTTTCTTCAAAGGAGAGCTAGCAGAAATTGATGAAGATTTTACTGAAACAGGAGGTGCATTTTTATTAGGAGTAGGCTGTTCCTTACGCACACGCTCCTGTTCTTGATAATTTGAATTGTGTTCTTCCTCCTCTTCCCAGTATTCGTCATCGTCGTAGTAATCGTCATCTTCGTAATCGTAGTAATCATCTTCGCACATGTTGCGAATATTGCGATGCCGGGACATTGTTATGTTTTTGTTTGGTTTGAGATGGAAAGCGATCACCTGTGCAATTTTAACTGTTACTAGTTGCAATAAAATGGAAAATGGAAATTATGAAGATACTATTGTTAGATAAAATAATGGCAGGGCAGGCAGCACGCACAGGGAACCCAAGAAATATAACGGTTTTTAAACGGCAAAATTGACTTCTCGCATCACAGCTTTTGATGCGATTTTTCTTCTTCGTGCGAAACAATAATAAAATGAATACCGGTACTTGTAAAAATTTAAGGTTGAATTTCTGGATAAATATAAAATGTCATGTTTAGGTTCGACAAAATATCCAGCACAAAGGAATAGCAGTTGTTTTGGATTAAATTAAGCTTCGATCCATTCTTTTCCTCCACAGATTCTATGATGCTTTTGATTGAGCTAATATCTGTCATCCTCTCATCAAAGGTTTGTTCAAAAAAAGCCTCGCCTAAAGGCACCACGATACTCGTCAACGCGCTTGATACTCTTGTCTCCAAAAGACTATTCAATCTATCCATAGATACCAAAGTTGCAAAACTCTCTTCTTCGTTTCTCTCGATAGTACCTACGGCGAGTATTCTATGTCGAATCACTCCGGCTACATCTTGAAGTGATAAAAGTTGCAAAATTGTGTCAGCATTCTCTGGATTCTGAGGCACAAAATCTATTCTGTGTAATATTGCTCTATTTACTACGTTCGGTGAAGTACTGGCCTTGGAACTGCATTCTTCGACAAGAAGCAGCATGATTTCAACGTGAATAGGCACAAATTTTACTCCTCCAATCAGAGGTGAAAATCGAGCAAACACTTGCACGGGTGGTGTGGTGGGGTGATAGAAGTAAGATTCTTTCGTTGCATTAGTTCTTGAGGACGAAATGCAGGAATTAGCAAAATTACTTTGGATAGGGTGGAATGTTTTGCGTGACACAAAGAATATCAAGAGAGCTGCGAACAGATTCATGTTTCTATGCTGTCTGTATCCCCCTGATGATGTTTTTGTGTCGCGCCGATCACAGATCACATAGTGAAAAGAAACTACGCGCTACTGGACGATACACGGCAGGCTTCTAAAGTTTAAAAATTTTACAAAAACAGCACATTGATATTCATTAAAACTGAAACATTCATTTGACACATTCATTCACAAGACCACAATTTGGGCTGAATCATTCACTTGGAACACATTCAACAAGGCCACAATTTTGGATATTGTTTTTCTTCTGCTGACGAAAGGCAGCAATAAATTCATCGAAAGATATTTCTCCGTCCCCATCCACATCCACTTCTCTTATGATATTATTGACGTAGTCATCCGTGCAATGTTCTCCCAACACGCAGCACAAGTTCTTTTTGGAAATAAATCCTGTACCATCATTATCCAATCTATCAAAAGCATCTCTCAAGTTTGTTTCTTCAATGTGGTGCTGCGCCTCCAGCGTTGCTGCGATGAATTCGTTGTACATTATGTCACCCGTTTGGTTCACGTCCAAACTTTTGAATATTCTTTCAAGATCTTCCTCCCCCAAGTTGATGTGAGATAGAGCTTTTTTGAATTCAGCATAAGTAATGAAACCATTGTTTTCCTTGTCGAAAGAATCAAATGCCTTCCTCAACTCTAGAATACCCTCTGTAGTAGTCCGATGAGCGAGAACATTCAGAACAAGCTTCTTGAAATCTCCCGAATCCGAAAATTTAATGATACTCTCTTCCAACCCATTCATTAGTTTCATATCAGGCTTCTTATTGGACAAAAGACTGATCTTTTCCAACCAAACATGTCTCTTTGCTTCCTCTGCCGACCATCTTTCCGAAGGATTCTTCACCAATAACTTGGATACAAAATCCTTGGCATCGCCCGATATCTTATGCCAGACATTTCCATCAAAGTTGTATATGCATCTCCTGGCCATTCGTGCAACTTCATATTTGGTATGACCCCAGAATGGCTTTGTTCCTGATAAAAGCATGTAGGCAATGACACCCAGAGAGAACATATCTGCCTTGGACGTGTAAGGTACACCGTCGATGACTTCTGGTGCCATGGTATAGACAGTTCCAACCCTGTCACGAATGATTGAGTTTGGATCGAGATACTTTTTGGACAGACCAAAGTCGATCACTTTCACATTAGCATCGGTTGCAGAAGATTCAAACATGACGTTTTCAAATTTCACTGAATATACATGTGTATATATATTTCGGACGAAGAGAAAGAGACAAGAACACGTGTATGAGGAAGAAAATGAATGAAAGTAAGAAAATTAGTCTCGAGATGCAAACTGCACAATCACTGCCTCTCTAAGTACTCACAGTCTCGGTGTATGATTCGTTTTCTATGCATGTAGGCTACAGCCGATAACAACTGTTTCATGATGTCAGCCGCCTGTCTCTCGGAATACGGAAGCCTCGTATACAAATCTCCACCGGTACAAAGTTCCATAATGATACTAATCTCTTTCTTCCTGTGAAAGGTTTCATATGCCTTGAGGACATTTGGATGATCCATGGATTTGAAAATTTCAATTTCGTTCTTCATCTCTTGTAGGAACTCATCATTTACGAGGCGTGTATCGATCATTTTCAAAGCATAGTAATTTTTGTTCTTTGTAATATCCTTCTCATTGTCGACAAGAGTGGCAGATGTTGCCCTTGTCGGTTTCTTCTGGTTCTTTAAACATTTACAACAAAATATGTGATAAAATGAATCCGATTTGTCCACATATTCTTTTCTCGATACCTTGTAAATTGCTGAAATGGATCCTTCCCTTTATTGCGATTGTTCATGTTTTTATTGTACACACCAAAATGAGGCAACCAAGAAGGGGGACGTGGGTCAATAGTCAATGAAACAAGAAGCTCTGTATTTATTACATACTTCAAGAGTAAACAATTAGTTGCCACTTACCCTATTAAACTGTCCTGATGATAATAATCCCAGACATTATTTCCCTCTTTTTGCTCCAAGATTAGATTCTTGTGAAGCTTCCCAACATGTTCACTACCCATACTGCAACAGTCCTTTGTAAGAACACTACACGATGGGAGATTCTGGACTGAACTTGAAAAAGATTCTTCGGTTTTCATGGTCTGTTTGTTCTTTGCTGCCGACTCTGAGGAGACCGCACAGCAGGATGTTTGTTTCTGATTGGCGGCTGTGTTCATACTCTGCTTCCTTTGGATCAATAATAATGTGAGTGAATGAATGCCTACCTAATGAATGTGATAGTGGGTAGGAATAGGGTAGAAGTGTCAATTGTGCACATGCATGTGCTACTGTATGTAATAAACTCTTTTCAAAAAGTTGACATTAATAATTGCGATCATGGTGCATCTCCATTGAATCTCGGGAGCCAGTCTCCATCTTCTTGCCCTTCTCTCATACTGTACGGTGGTACGTGGTACAGTACTACGTACAACTGGAAGCTGTGTCCTAATAACCTGAAGAGGAAGGTGAAATTCGTTCTCTAGATGGTAGTATTGTACTGTACTGTAGATACAGTACTGTAGCAAGCATACTGTAGCACTACTAGTCTAGTAGAAGCAAGAAGCAATACACATTCCCTCCTACTCACTTTCTTCTCTACAGTAGAGCTCTAGCTAGAGTAGAGCTACAGTAGTAGTGTAGCTAGTAGATAGTAGAGAGTACCTGGTACTGTACTGTAGTTTCTACTCTAAACTCTAACTGTCGACTGTTTTTAGTATTTCTGCGGCTACATTCTACTTTCTACTTTCATGATTCATCTAAAACAAACCACTTGCAACTAATCGACTAAAACTAACCAAAGAATCAAAAGCTAGATCCAACCAATACTACAGGAGTGCACACAACAATGATATCCTATTACCAACAAGACTGCCTGAAAAGGCCCATACCATCGGCCGTCGTCATGGGTGGGGTATTTTCGGCATTCGACGTTGCCATGGGTCATCGAGTGACACCCAAATCCGTGGCGTCTTATATGGCTTTTATTTACACATACAATGCCATGCAGTGTCCCATGGAAGAAATACATGGGAAAAGATCAGCTTTGCATAATGCTCTCAGTGGAGGCATCATTGGATATATTGGAGTAACGACACATCGTTTAGGGATTCCTTTTGTGGATCCTTATACCTTGTATCGATATCCTTTTATAAGTCCAGGTATGGCAGCCTTTGCTGTGTATGGAGGGATGGGTTTTGGGTTGGCCTTGTTGGGAGGAAAGCCCGTGTAGAAGTATACAAGGGTAGGTGTGGAATATCCACGAAAAAAGAAATTGAAAACAAGTAGTAAAACATTTCAAACTGTGCTATCCTATAATACTAGCTATAGTTCTAGCTCTCTCTACTGTCTCTAGCTAGAGATGGCGTGTGAGTAGTGGTTGTATGTCTGCCTTGATTCATCCATACATTCATCAATGCACCAGAAATAAATCATTCGTACCTCCATATCTTGACGAGCCCATCGTCACCTGAAGATGCAAACAATCTTCCATCCGTTGGATGCCACTTGACACAATTGACATCTCCATCGTGAGCCTTCTTGGCAGTGACATCTAGAGAAAACAATGGAGCATCCGATGTTCCTCCTACCTCACGATATACATTAATGCGATCATCTCCACCTCCAGAAAGAATACGACCATGGCCAGCTTTCAATGGGGCACAATCTAAACAATAAATGGGCTGGGAATGTGCATTTGGTAACTTTCCCACACATTTCCATAAACCATCCGACAATCCCCTATAGGCTGCAGCAACCGTATCACTCCCCTCCGTTTCCAATTCCTTCCTTTCAATACCTGTATAACATTTCCAAATGGCAAGACTCTTATCGGCACTCCCCGACACCATTCTAACACCACTTGGAGAAACGGCAATACTCCATATCGTACTCATATGAACGCCATCCAAGACCATTGCACAGTACCACTCCCCCGCATCTTCTGCCCAGCATCGGATACTATCATCATAACTCGCCGATAACAAAATCTCATCTCCATCTCCAAACTGTCCATGACTCGGTGCAAATTTCACACATTTTACATCTCCACCATGTCCCTGTAAAACAGCCAAACATTCAAAATCCCCTTCCCCTCCACTGGGTCCAGTAGATCCATTTCCATCTCCACCAATGGTACCTGGTAAAAAACATTCCCATATCCATACAGTTTTATCCCGACCACAGGAAGCGAGAAGGGTTCCTGTAGCATTCCACGTGACATCTTTTACCTCACTTTCGTGTCCTTCTAACTGAGCCGTACATTCCCATCCACAAGCTGTATCTCCAATATTTCTTTCTCCTTGTTTGCGTCCACGTTGTTGTTGATGATGGTTGTTGAAATGTGGTGGATTATCCTCCTCTTCCTCCTCATTATAATGATCCATGCCATAATCATAATGATGAGACGGCATTCCTTCCTGCTTCCCATTGCTTTCACTTGAAAAATCTTCCCAAATGGATATAGACCCCTCAAAAGATGCTGCAGCCAAAATTTCTCTGACATTGGGTGGTGTCGGTGCAAAGGAGACAGAACGAATCGTTCTAGGTTTTGTCAGGGGCGATGTGAAGTCATTTCCCCCCTCCTCTCCTCGCAATGTTGCGATTAAATTCCATGACGACGACGACGACGACGACGTGGAGGAGGAAGAACGAGGTGGGGGAGATTCGGTTGCTTTCGGTTGCTTCCATAGACGGATGCAGGGATCGGGTCTTCCATGACAAGTGGCCAAAATGGTCCCATCCCTGGACCAAGCACAGTGCCATACGGGTGATAGTGCCGCGTGAGCTGTTGTTGTGGAATTTTGTGTTGCGGAACAAGAAGAAAAGGAGTCGAGCAACGAGTCAGTGTTGGAGATGGCTGCTAATTGCGAAGTGGGCGGTGGTTGGAGAGTCTGTAAGCAGGTTAATTTTGATGTTTTCATATTGATTGATTGATTGATTGAATGTATATTTGTACATTTATTCTTCGATCATGGGATTTGTGTGAAATACTGTAATAATGAAGTGTTATGAAGGTTAGCGGTTTGTACTGTAAAGTACAGTATCTCTGTTGGAACGGGATTTGTGTCTTCGTGCCACAAGTCCCGGTACGTACTTCATTTTCTTGTGCCCCAAAAAAATTAATGTATCATTGAAATGTGCCATAAATAAATTTAATTAAAAACAAAGTTTCATTAAGAATATTTCTCGTCAACATAGGAAACCCAATCGTTGTTTTTCACGCTGTCATACTGCATAATTTCGCCATCGTTTTCTTTCATGGAACTTATTTCTAAATTCAACTGAGTCAATGTATCCACAGGGTAGTGACTTCCATCATCGTGGTGGGATGAATTCATCACTAAATGGAATGGAGGCATAGAAGACAATGCCGAAAGCGATGGTGATGAAAATGTATGTTTTCCCGAAGGCATGAAAGCGCTAAACGATGCTGCATCGTAGATATTAAAAAAAGATGATGATGAACCATTCATTTTTTGTCGAAGCTTTGCTGCTCGAACAAATCGCAAAGGATCCAATGATGACCTTCCTTCATTGTCATCATCGTCATCATCTCCATGCTGTGGAATGACACCATTGACTTTCTCACCGTTCACAGGATTCGCTCCACCAATTCGTTTTTGAAATTCATCATCATCCACTGGAGCAAATTTCCTGGGTGGTACTGTGGCATATACACGCCTCGGTTTTGGAATGTAACCATGTAGACATGCCATCAAAGCATCCTCTACCAAATCATAGCAATGACCTTGGGAGATATTATTTATATCTAATGTATTATAAGTAGTTGCAGCATCGTCACCAATGAGGTCCAAATTCTTCAAAACAGTGTAACGAAATGCAGAAGAAGAGCGACTTCCAGAGAATTCCAACTGATTCTGTGCTTGCGATAAAGTATATTGTGGTAAAACGTTGACAATTGTCTTGGCAAGTAAGTGGAGAGTTTTGCAATGGCATGGCTTGAGCAATGGTCTACTGTGAGTGTCACAGGAAGAAGAAGCTCTATCAGTTTCTCGTTCTTGTTGTGTAGATACATATTTTGTAAGAGTTCCCGTGTTCATTCCCGGGGGTTGTGTGAATATTGGTTGGAGAAAAGAACTTGAATTTCGAGTGGAAAACGAACCAAGAGTCTTGAAACCATTTTCATATTGAATTGGAAACTTCTCTGTCACGTGAACTCTTTTGCTCACAATGGTTTTGGCGTGATAAGATGCAGATGTGATTTGATAGTGATCTGTTGGGTCTATAGTCGTTTCAAAGCGAACAGTGCATCCACAATTTGGAGAGCATTGTTGTCCCCAAGCTTGAATAGCAGTGCCTTGATCCGCGTCACTTTGTTGTTGTCTATTTCTCTCTGTTGTAACAATTACAGCATCGCTACTGGGGTCAATATTCAGAGTGGTAGTATTAGGGGCTGCCCGCTTTCTTGACAGCAACAGTTTCCCCTTGGAAGTTCTATTCGGGACGGCGACATGGAGGAGAAATCTCATTCTTTCTTGGTAGTATCGTTTGATGACAATTGCATAAATGTAATGATGATATATGCAATGATGTACGAAACGGTATCTGTCAAACTCCGTGTATCTCAACTTGACCGCCCCTGTGTCGAAACGACAAGATATGACAAGAGTAGATATTCAGATGATTATAAATATCGAAGGATATTGCCCTTCACTCAAGAAAGGTGTTGTAGATTGTAGATGTATGGAAGCTGTACAATATATGCAGCTCTCTATTAAGATAGAGAGTGAGTCATTATATTATATATGAGGGAGCCTAGCCGAGAGATGAGAAAGAGAAGAGAAATTTTATTAGTAGTACCAGTAACACACCCGCGACTGTTTGAAGTTTTCGATGTCACGCTAGAAGTGACGTCAAATGCTTGCGTGGTTCCAAAAGCCGAACATTCTCATACGTGTACACGCAATAGGTACAGTAATAATAAATGTTTTAAATGTCGTACTGTACAGTAGGGACAATAGACCCCGCGTAAAATAAAACTCTCGTAAATCTGATCATGGACCAAAGAAGTGACGGCAGACTACAATGTGTCAAGGAGCACGTGTCATTGTTTTATGATTTGTCCTTCAATAAAACGACACCACAAAAAAACATGAGAAATTGTAAAAGCATGGAGGAGAGCCAAACTTCTCTCTCTTTCTCTTGTTGTTGTTGTTGAAGTTATGATCGTCATGAGATACATACATCTATGTGTACACTTGAATTCATGAGGCATTACTTTATTATGCTGCCTATGAACCATGCTTGTTCACTTGAAAAATCTTCCCCTACTAGCTAGTAGAAGGAAGAAAGACAGCAGACAGAGCCGCCTCTAGCTACTGGTGTGTGAAATTCAATCAAATGGATCCTTCGATGGTACAGTAACAGGACGAGGCTAGCTAGAGTCATTTTGTTGTCACTGTCCCAATTCCTTCTTCATGTGTATCTTTGAAAGATAGGGGAAAAGCGTAAGAAATTCAAGGGAAAACGTCCCTAGAAAGAGGAGCAATAAAAAGATCGAAATGATGATGAATATACAAAATAATTGTTCCAAATTTTATATATGTATATAGATGAATATACCATATACCGTAGTCCTCTAGTCATTTGGATAATCTTTCGAATAACCTAAAATGTCAAACTGATCCTTCCATCTATTCTTGATGATTTCCTTGAGGTTGTCATCTAAAACTATGTGATTGAACTTGTTCCTTTGATAATCTTTCAACTCTTCACATTCCTTTTCCAATCGATCAGGATACAATGATTCCACCACTGGATCAAACGAATCAAATCCCAACTGTCCATATATTCTTCGAATACACAAGACAGGATCCTTTGTCAATTCTTCAAAGGAAACCTCCACACAATTATCTTGATGAAGCAACTTTTTGTCACTCCTACATGCAAAATACTCGCCATGAAGAATTTCACCCTGTCGAAGAATGTACTCTTGCATTTCCTCATTTGTCGGTTGTTGAAGAAACATCCAGCCATAGGTTGTCTCTGCCATGTGCGCTCCCGATAAAAACACTTCATAGGGGTTTCGATGTATGAAAACAAATTTGGCATTTGGAAATAATTTCAACACCAATCGGACTCTTCCTGTATGACATGGACTTTTCAGAAGGAGCTGTCTTGGGACAGTTCGTCTTTTTCTTTTCGTGGCACTGTTAGTTCTTTGTCGGAGGAGATCTCTTACTTTTATCTTCCATAGTAGTTTCCAAAAGCTATCAGTCCAGAGAGTTAAATCTTGTTCACTTACATCCTCAGGACGTAAACATTGATATTTTCGATATGTTGCTTCATCTTTGAGGAAAAGTAAGCTGGTATACGGTGAGACCCGAAAGCCGCTCAATAAGTTAGTTCCCAGTTCGTCCTCTTGTGGCAAATCAAAGTGAAGTTTCATATTATCCATGGGTCTTTTATCGGAAAGTATCCCCGAGAAGAGGAGTTTTCCAATCGATTCAAACCATAAGAAACAATGAGGGAAGCCTACCATGAAGGTATCACAGATGGCAAATCGTTCGTTGTCAAGTGCCAGGAGGGAATGTAACATTGTGGTTCCAGTTCTTGGATGGCCGAGGATGAACACGGGATGTGGATGAAGGAGATGCTGACTGGCATTTGAAAGGACAGAGTAACGGAAGAGATAGAGATAGACATACACGTAAATGTATTCACCCAGGGAGAGAAAAGAATTGAATATAGACAGACATAAAAGTGCGGCAATGCGATGCAAGTATCGTTTCCAGTGAATTGATTTTCGTTTCCGGTACAGCAGAGACAGAAGAGACAGAAAAGTGATTCCAGATGTGGGATTATTCTTTACAGTGGAATGGAGAATCTCTGACGGTTCCGCATTGAATTGATAAACGCCATTAAAAGACTTCAAGGATGCTTCGCCGACGATCGTCTCGGTTTGAATGTCAAACCCTCTCATTGAAGTATAAAATTAGCACTCTCTATGCATATCATGCGCACGACATTTCTACTATTAATTCTGTTTGTGGATTGTGGATGACATGCAACAACAGAGAGCTACTCTACTGTAGTCATAGTAATACTCCGTACGGTTAGTAGACAGTGGTTAGTGCGAATGGCACCACGACGAAGGGAGGAAGATGACAAGGAAGAAACTGTGTATCAAAAATCTCTATCTCATGTTTCATGTTACATGGCATACAATAACAGTTACATACAAATATATTTATTTCAATCTGCCTCAGAAGACATTCAAAACATTACTGAATACTATCATCCTCATCTTCACAAGACTGACCGATGTTTGAATGCCTCTTTTAATTGAATTCGTGTCAATTATCTTTTTTAGATCTTTTCTTTTTTTACTTTCCCTGTTTACCAATCGACGAGAGTCGACCGTGGCATATACTGCTAATGTATCTATTCTGTAAGGAGAGTTCAAATTGAATGAAGGCACATTGATTATTAATTAAAATGCATGCAAAATTGATCATCAACAATTTGATACAAATAATCATTTATATTCTTTTCATTGTTTCACATGCCCAAAGGGTAGGGCCCGATCTCTACAATGAATTAGCAGAGCTATAGATTATAGAATCTGACATTTAATAGCACATAGATATGAAGCAATGTCCTTTAGGAATCAATTTTCTTACAGTAACTAATTCCCACATGTCATTCGCTATCATCTTCTTCATTGATAATCTTTCGTTGTGGAAAATGATAGTATGGGTTGTGTAAGTCCTTTGCATATCGATCCTCTATAATCATTTCCAACTCTCGGGTGTAATGCTTCTTTTCCTTATTCAAATTATCTGCATCCGTTTTATGGCCTTCTGGTCTAGCTTCAAGGAATGCCCCTGTGTTATTTCTTACACCTGCATTATTACAGCCAACTTTCTTGAAATCACCTCCCCAGCCATCTCTTCCAATACGATCCCATGCACTCACTCCATCTACTGATGATTTCACAGACTTTAACAAAATTTGTGCATCATGTCTAAGATTTTCCATCGTAGATATGAATGTCATGTAAGGCCACCACTTCTCATCAATGTAATCATAACAAGGCATCCAATGTGGATCAGCGCTCAATTTGTCTATCAATTTCCTCACAAAGAAATCAAAATCATATCTTCTCTCAATACATTCAGATTCATTGCCACCTAAACTTCCATAATGTGGGCAAAAATCATTACGCCAATCCTTGTTGTGTGTCTTGTCCAGGAATGCTGAAAAGATTCTTTTCTTTGGTTCACGGACAAATATAGCTCTTGTCCAATCTTGACTTGTCATCATATTTGTTTGTTCTTCCAATGTATAGTCTGTGATAAATTTGATGCCTTGACGCTTGGCACTATGAATTCCATTCTGATATCCAGATGAACACCATAGTGGTGAGTTATTTAATCTCAAAAAGAATCGTAACCATTCTGTACATGCTGCTTTAGCAACTGGGAAGAATATTATCCTGTACTCTTCATTGACATAGACTTCATTAGGGAAATCTCCTTGGTTAACTTTAGGATGCTTAGAGAAATGTGTAGACTGATTGAATGTTGAATATGAGGCTAGAACAGTAGATGTCGCACTGTGGTCATTTTGGTTCAAAGTTGTGTCTTGTTGTTTGTTCCTTATACTACCTTTCTTTCCAGTGGTTGCTGGTCCTACGGTATAGGACGAAACACCATAGCTACTACGATCCTGCTTCTTGGCATGATCTACCAGAACGTCTTTGATGATGTAAATATTAATGTAAATGTTCCCAAAAAGAACGATAGTGGCCAACACAATTGTGACGAGGAATTTCTTGTCTGGCATGGCACAATTATGCCAAAGTCCATTAATTTAAAAGTGTACAGCAATAAATGGTATATCAAAAAGTCAAGTCGTCTCTCCTTTTTCTCGTAATTTTGTGCATGCTTTTTCTCTCTCTAATCACAGTGGTGCTTTGTTTTAGAGAAGGCTTGGAAAGGCAACTGAAAGTATCCCCTAGAAAGTATGACCTCAACTCACAAATAGCATAAATTTATTAAAAATTAGATGACACCCATCTGTCTTTTGTGCGTCCACCAAGGGGACCGTTGAATGACTTTTACACTCATTTTTGAAGTTTCGGTGAAATTTCCAACGGCGGGAACGATCCATTCATGTACACCTATCAGTTACACCTATCGTAGATGCTACAGGAATCTTTTTCAGTTTTAACGCACTCTAATTTATTTCAATTGTCATCACTCTGCTCAAACAAACAAACAAACCCCACAATGTTATTTGCATCGAAGCAACTCAACAAGCGCACATAGATATTATCCGTGTCACTTTAAGTTGATCACCTAAAAGCAATATTGTGATCGATCTTGTAATCCTGCAGGTAAGCAGGTGAATCTTGAATCTTTGGTACTTGTGATTGACAATTTTCATCGGGACCCCATTATTGAATTGTTGTTGTATTACGTTCGATTTCTTCTTTCTCACTCCACTTGACCTGCTTTTGTTCATCTTGTTTGTCTTGCTCCCTTATTCACTGTAAAGGTCACGTAGTCTTTCTCCCTTTAATGGAGATTTTTGTACTGTTGAAAAATAGACCGAATGAAGCTGGTTTTTGAGGTGATTATGGTGATGAATATGTAATTGGAACTTAGAGACGACGTAGTGATCAGTGAGGCATGACATGATTGATTTTTGGTAGGAGGAGGACGGTATTCACAGGCTCACTTTTAGCTTCTTTTCCTATTGGATTGGTGGCGGTTGGCTGATTGTTGACTGGCCCTCTCGGCATTTGGTACACCTCGTCTATTCTTTCCTTTCGTAAATGTACGACTGTTGGATGATTTGGTATCGGGTATCGGTTGTCATTAACAAGTTGAATTATGCCATTGATTGGTTGGGATGAAGACGGCAGATAGCAATCTGGTATCAAGCGTGGTTTAGCTCGTTCTTTTTGGTTTGAATTGTCTCTAGAGTTAAGACGGACTCTTCCATGTCGTTACTCCAGTAATACAACAGCACGCTTTTCTACTGCTTTGGATATTGTTTTGTGAGCCAGACCCAAAAATTAAGAATAGTTATAACTTATTAGGAGCGCTAAGAAAAAAATCAAAGTAATAATCTGATCTAATGTGATCATGCACTACCATTTTCTTTGCCTCGCTCTTCCCGCGGCTTCTCTCGTCCCTCTTGTTATCTTGTCTCGATTTGGGGGGG
>JAAMXU010002653.1:23201-39169 GCA_019693545.1 Chaetoceros muelleri
TCGGAGAGAGAGAGACCAGAGAGATGGGGCTTCAGACTTAGATTTATTAACGCTATGGTCGTCTTCTTGGTAGATGAGAAGTTTTGTAGTATCCTCAATGTCCTTTCCACGAGGAGAATGGTAACATTCTATACCTCTAGAGAGGGATAGAGGTACGCGCTTATCCGAGTTCCCAGTAGCTCCCATTGTTGGGGCCTTGAAATTGTCAATATGAGCAATTCTTTATATAAAATAGAAAATGCAGTTGTGTTGTTAGAAAGCATGAATGACATACCCAGATACGCGTCGACAACAAGTGGTTCATGACACAAACTTACGACCAGCCTCCCACGTTAATACAACAGGACGTAATGTCAACAATCTATTATGCCACAACAGGTGAGAGATGGTACTCATGATATAATGTTACGATTATTATTACAGATGGCATCATATCGAAGGGAGGAAGATAACTGTGATTATAACTAACGCTAGGAAGTATCACCGTCAACAAACTCAAAACATTATTGAGTACCATCATCCTCGACCCCAGAAGACTGACTGATATTTTTTGAATACCGTTCCAGGAACATGGCTTTGGCCCTGGCTTCGTCGGTACCCACAGTGAAAAACATGCAAAGATTCAATAATCCACACAAAATCCAGCCACCCACACCTACATTAAAAGCCCTTTGGCGATTTCCCAAGCTCTGAATCAGTTTTGCGACAAAAACTGGACCAAGACCTCTTCCAAAGTCATCAAATGTATTCAAAAGTGCAAATGCCTGTCCTCTTGAATGAGGTATGGTCACATTTTGAAGCGTTGCCTTGACAACAGGACCGGTAACGCCACTTCCAATTCCTGACAAGACAGATATGAACATAGTTTTGAATCCAGTCCCAAATGAAATTTCACCGTTTTCGATTCGTGTAGTATTTATCAAAACCCATAGAGGAAAACAACCAATGATCGCCATGAGACCACTTAATAAGGCTGGATATCTTTGATTTTTCTTGTATAAATAATCCCCACCGATTCCCCCAATTACCATACCAAAGAAGTTTCCCATGCCAAAAAATAGGACAGTTGTGGTTGCAGCTTGTACAGACATACCACAGTCCTCCGAGAGATAGTCATTCAAAAATGTATTGACAATCCCCCAAGGAATACATCCCGGAGCTCCTTGCAGTAAGGCAAGGACGACAGTCTTGCAGGATAATAATTCTTTAGTCGTTGCAAGATGTTGTGAGAAAGGAAAGTGTTTCCGCAGTGAATGCCAACAAAGTGTATTGAAACATTGTCGTTCACTCAAGGATCTACTTGCGATTTCAAAGTTTTCACGCGTCACTGCATCAGATGCATTTGTGTCCATGGCTGATGGACTAAGAGGTGTTACAGATGAAACAATTTTCAAATCAGAAATGGAATCTATCACCAGATCTCCATGCCTAGCATTATCTTCATGATTTTCCTCTACAGGTGAATGATTATGTGTCGTACAACAAAGTGTATTGAAACATTGTCGTTCACTCAAGGATCTACTTGCGATTTCAAAGTTTTCACGCATCACTGCATCAGATGCATTTGTGTCCATGGCTGATGGACTAAGAGGTGTTACAGATGAAACAATTTTCAAATCAGAAATGGAATCTATCACCAGATCTCCATGCCTAGCATTATCTTCATGATTTTCCTCTACAGGTGAATGATTATGTGTCGTATTTTCGCTCCGACCACGGACTGGGTCTTCTACCGTGGTCATCAATAGCAGGGCCACAAATATTGCAGGTGAGGAAACGCAAAGGAACGGAAGTCTCCAACCATAAAGAGGGCCAAGATAACCTGCAATGCCTTGCCCCATGGCAATTCCGATACCTGTACCTATTCCAACGGATGCCATGACGGCACTCCGTTCTTCGGGTTTGTACCAATCTCCTAATACGGACGAAAGAAGAGGCAGGGCCCCACCTACTGAAAATCCAGTGAGAGCTCTGGTGACGTACAGACCTGTGTAGGTCGTTGTGAAGTAAGTACAGAAGCATGCGCCTTCGCCAATCAACACAGTTAATCCAAAAAGGAAACTTCTTGAGACGGAATCTGAATCCGCCCCACAACCGAGCAAGAAGGATGCTGGGGCTCCAAGGACAAAGAAGGCCAAAGCAATGTCTCCACCAAGCTTTTGATCTCTTTCGTTGTCATCGAAACCGAATTCGTTTGCCGCTTGGCTCAGATTAGGTGCCAGTAAATTTTGATCCGAGAATAGAAGCACGGTGGTGATCGAATATAAGAAAAGCGTCCAGCTTCGTTTTCCATTATCGTCCTTGTCTGTAGGGATCACTTTGTTATTTGCTTCTAAAAATGTTTCTTCTTCATTGAGATCGTTGTTTATTCCATCGTTGTCGTCAAATTCTTCGTTTTCGTTCATTTCTTGAAATGCTAAATAATTATACTCCGGCATGCCTTCCACGTGAATAAGACTAATAGTTTTCTCATCAGCCGTTGCCATACTGCAACTCTCGTTAAGTTAAGTTGGCATGCGAGGAAACCTAGAGAAGAGACGAGGATCAGGTTTGCATTTCCTTTAGTACTGACTGGTGTCGGAAATGCGTTCTCGATCACGAAGTAATGCTGTGAGATTTTAAGTGCCAATCGTCTGGTCTGGAAGTACAGGCAGGAAGGTAGAGGGGTACGCAAAACCGCTTATTCGGTACGTTCTACTACAGTATCATGTAGTTTGTACTTCTCGCTCGCCAAATGAATGTCATTAACGGAAAACGTAACGACAATATAGATTCACATATATCTGAAATAATTGCATTTTGTCAACAGTACAGCAGGATCGAAAGGGTTTAAAAGTAATGCTGTGAGATTTTAAGTGCCAATCGTCTGGTCTGGAAGTACAGGCAGGAAGGTAGAGGGGTACGCAAAACCGCTTATTCGGTACGTTCTACTACAGTATCATGTAGTTTGTACTTCTCGCTCGCCAAATGAATGTCATTAACGGAAAACGTAACGACAATAGATTCACATATATCTGAAATAATTGCATTTTGTCAACAGTACAGCAGGATCGAAAGGGTTTAAGTATGTATTAACTTTTAGTTAAATGCTCTTGTGTTTCTGAGTTCCTTGAAAATGACCTTTCTCCCAGTTGTCTTTCCCTCCACCAGTAATGTTTTCATCCTTTTCATTTAAGAAAAATACCTTTCTAACATCACCATTGGATGCCTTAGCGTGGTTAAAAGTATCTCTATTCACAAAAGAACGATGGTGCCGTGACTCCTTGGGATATATTTCATCAAAGCCACTGGTTAATTTAAATTTTCTTTTCAATCTACGCAAATGGTACTTTTCTAAGGCAGCCTTGCGTTTGCGGCGTTTTAATTCGAAGGTGACTATAAAAATCATAAAAATGGTGGAAAACGACACGCCTATGATTTTTCTCCATGGCAATGGTTCAATGTACAACCAGGTATAAACATTTGTATTTGTTGAAAAGTATTCTTCTCTGTTTCCACTGGGATCGACTAATAGATGATGCAATCAATTAGATGAGATGTAGCAAAGATGGTGTTGCACAACACCCATTAATAGAAGTTGTGTCTCACCTGATCTCACATACATGGTATACCAGCCGCTCCCGGGACCTCCTTTTTTGCTGTCCAACCAAGAAACATCGATCAACTCATCTTTTAAACATGTGATCCAAGGTGTTACATCAAGGCGCTCAGTCTGATCAAAGATTTTGTATTCGAACTGCAGGGCTCCGTCTTCATTCGATTCGAATACAAATGTTGCGGATGACGACTTTGATTTCGGCTTTTTCTTGATTATCGTCGTCGGATGAGAATCATCTCTGTACCATACATCTCTGTACAATTTATTTGGATTGTTACCCTGTCCTCCTAAAATAAGAACTTTCCCGCCAGCATACTGACCAGATGCCATATATCTTGGTCCTGGGGTGTATTTACAATGCATGTTTTGTAAATCATTGGTATGATTAAGTTTTACTGCAGGGACTGATACTGAAGAACCATGAATAAAAGGGATGTCGATTTGAGTGTAGTCGTTGATCGGGCGACAACCATCCCATGTATTTAAGATACAAGAATCAGGGTCAATACTATCTTGACAAAGATCGGAAATATCAGGGGTTTTAAATCTCATTTCGCCAACGAAACATTTACTGTTGAACTTTTCTATTAGTTGCTTAACGTAACAAATATTTTTCACGTGGCCTCTAAGATGTAGGATCGTTCGCTGGTCGGCATTGATTAGATCTGAAAATGTTTTGATACCCAGCTCTTCCAATATTGCAACATCACCATCTTCGATTACTTTAAAAACTAAAGGGACAGCAAATGTCTCATCCATCGATTTGGTCGATGGTAGACGTAAACTGACTAAACTGGTAAGATTGGATTCCATATCGTAGTACAAATTATAATCATGGTCTGAATTAATCCGAGAAAATTCTATTTCGTCCCCATTTTTCGAAGTGTGTGAAGATATATCGGAGTGCCATGAGATACCCGAAGTAAGATCTAGAGACCAGACATCTGAATGAATAGAAGTTGAGTTCTTTCCACCGATAATGTAGATATAGTCCTTAAATGCGTTCATTGAAGAAGGTGGTTCATGAATTGATACATGTCCAGCGCGCCCATATATTTCAGATTTTAAATCCATTCTTATCCATTCTCGCCTCCTGCTGATACATATATCAAGATCATAGGGAGTTAATGGATGGGAACTTAAGTGGCATGATGTATGTCTGACACAGCACGGTTCAGAAAACAACTCCATGTACCACATGTCAGCAAGAAATTCAGATTTTGGTTGGTTTGGTCCCACGCTTTCACCCCCGAATACAAACAATCTGTCGACATCTTCTTCTTGGAATGAATTGGCGCTGATGAGATTAGTTGAATGGCCTCCTCGAGGTTTAAAAGAGGTAGGACTACCCACAGTAGCTCGGCGTAGTTGTACCCAGTTAGCTCCATCGTTACTCACCCAGACATCATCTAATGCCATCCTGTAGCTTCCTCTATTGCCGCAAGCCAGATTTCCACAGAACTCATGGCGTACTTGGGTGAAACCTCCCGTTAAGTACAAGTAGTCTTCACTGTATATTGTCCCATCGTCTCTCTCAACGTATCGATGTTGAACATCGAGCGAATGGTGTTCACGAATGCCAAACAGAGGGCAAACACAAACTTTTTTGTCACTACGTCCATCAAGTGATTTGCATACTTCATCCCCATAACAATCTGTTGAATCTTGGCATTTTACTGAAGAAAAATTTTCGAAGCCGTTTGAAGTAGTTGAATATCGTGTTTTTCCTGGCATGAATTCTGTCTCAATCAGTATGTCCTCTTGCTGATTTCTGCAACCAGGTGTCACCAAAGTCCAAGTTTTACCAGCATCTTTTGACATCCATACGTCATTCTTGAGGACTGTGCTCTCACGAATCGTGCGTTGACCAGTGTTCAAATCAATTCTGTTGGACGCTGCTCCGACGAACCTTTCATAATCGATAATGACTCGTTCTCTTGACCTTCCACCGATAACATAAAGATTCCCATTTAACACCGCTGAGGCATGCCCTCGTCTTGGTGACCACATATTCTCTGTTTTATACATGTATTCGATAGAATTTTTGTCAAAGCACTCTCGCCCCCTTTTCTCTCCGAAATAGTCTTGGCAAGATATCCAATCATCGTACGCGATAGGCTTCCCAACTTTATCGTGTTCTACAGGCCAGAAAGGAGGCGCCTTCTTACCTTCGTTCATGCATAACCATTTCATGTTCGATGTGACTACTTTATCAGATTTTAGTCCCATTTGTTTTTCATTTATGGCAAGAAATTGATGCCTCACAGACCAAGTTGTTGCAGATCGCGATGACACTTCAGAGTACCACACATCATTGCGGAAGCCTCCGTTTGAAAATTCGTCTTTATACTGAAGGTAATCATCTCCGCCTAGTAGAAAAAGGGTAGTAATTAGATGCATTGATCTATTTGAATTTTCTTCAGCTGTTAGATCATTCCTATGCATAGAAGTCTGGTTAAGAACTACGGTCGAATGCCCCCATCTAGCAGACCACATCGGTCTCTTTGGCGAAAGACCATCATCTGGATCATAAGGTTCGACAACGTTTTGTTCTTTCTTGCCAGCTAATTGAGCCCAATTTACTGCCTCGTTAAGAGGAAGCAAGAAGATAAATAGTATTTGTATCAAAGCGATATAATACATGGAAGCGCGTGCTTGCGTGAATCCATTGACTTGCATTTAAAATCCATTTTTGTCTGTTTATTCGAGAATCACTAACGCGTTCTTCTTCCGTTTCTGTGGAACTGAATCACCAGTCTGAATGGCAGGGAAAATTTCTAAAATGAGCAAATTATTAATTACTCAGAGAATATATGTCCCGTTTAAATCCCCGATTATTCATTCCCGTCTCCCTGAACTATCATTTTAAACAACCAACACAGATACCTTCTTCTTATAGCACGAGCGACATGCAATCCTTACCAACTTTAATTTATGTTCTTGTCCTGATTAGGTGAAAAACGCTCCAGATTCAATAGAATACACGTTATAACGACCTACGACTCGAATCTTAAAACAGCGAAAGTTGTATAAGTTGCATCATTCATGACTCCCATAACCTGTAACTATCATTCAATCAATGCAGCAGCCTTCTTTTTGGAAATCTTGCACTCTGCAATCCTTACCAATGTACCTCTCTTAAATTTAATTTTCTTGTCCAAAAGAGCTGGAAACCGCTCTAGATTCTCAGGTATATATGCCACATCGAGCCAAGACTCACATCCTATAGTAGCTGCAATTTTAGCACTTGTGTCATTTTCCAGTGTACAGTAGTAACTCATACTTTTGTCAATATGGCCTGGTGAAGGCATCTTGTCTAATGGTATAGCTGGTTCAGAAGAGAGCTGTTTAGAACGCTTCGATGGATAAACCTTCCCCAAACTGGACGCCCCGGAATCTTCTGATAAATTGATCGGATATTTACGAGGTCTTCCTCGCTTTCTTTTCGGGAGCCGCGTGGTGACATCAAAAGAGTCGTTACTTTGCAGTGCATTAGATCTACTTCCACTTTTGTGTGAATTATCAAGGATTCCCCTACGTCGACTTCGGCGACTATATACTGCGTTGATGTCGGTAGAGTGTACATCATTCTTAAGACTTCCTTTCAGGACTCGCTCATTATCCGACGTGTCAACATTAAGGCGCTTGGGTGGTCTCCCTCTACGCTTGGGCTGCAACTCTGATTTAATTTCAGTGGTATTATGATTTACAATCCGCGATGAATAGTTCGTTCTCTCCTCAAATGATTTATTTTTGGGTGGTCTACCTCTTTTTCGAACAACAGTCACTTCCATGGCATCTTTTCTCGGTCTTCCGCGATGTCTTTTGACCTCGGTAGGAGCAACGACTGATTTTGATTCGTTCGGTTTCTGCATTTTACTGTACGCCGTTATGCATGCCTGCAGCTCTTCTAGACTTAATTCCTCCTCGTCACTATCTTCGTAGCGAACTTTGTAATATTCACAATCGTCGGATGCCAGTTCGATTACCTCTCCAACATAATCAACTCCATCAAACTCCTTGACAAGTTTAGAGCCTAAAGTAATAGCGAGCGGCTTCTGACGAGATTGCTTGAGTCTCTCTAGTGTATTTGTCAGATTTTCGACAGCTCTGTCAAAGTCAACCTCTGCAGTTCCAGACTGCGGCATATCCTCTATTTGAGAGCATAATTTTGATGCTCTTTTCAACGTACTAGATTTCGATGTTTTTGACTTCGTATCATTCCTCTTCATCCTACTTACGCAATAGTAACAATGCCACTCTTCGTCTGGTATTTCAGTCATTTTTTCACATTTTGGATGCGAAACCATCGGGCAACTCTCACAGCAAATTACGTCACCACCCAGACCACATTTGGGACATATTTCAAAATGACCGTCTTCTGGATCAACGTCAAAGTTCGTATGCATGAACTCTGCGCTCAAAACAAGAGGTGACAGCATTTCCTTTCCAGCCAAATCTTGGAGTTCGCGTGCGAGACTCATGGCGCTTTCTGCCTCTTTATGAGTTGCGGAGGCAACCTCTAACGACGCCGCTATATCTTCTTCATTTGTTGATGCTTCAGTGTGAGCTTGTGACTTAGATTCACTACCACATTCCGAAACAGTATCATCTTGCTCATCAGTTACATCTCGAGAAATCGACAGTTCAGGTGGTGGTTTGTGGTTCGGATCAAGAATCGATAGTATAGCATCAATCCCCCTCTGTGAACGGTAATATTCTACCCAATTAGGATCATGGTTTGAGTGCGCATGTCTTACTCGACATGCGAAAAGACCTTTCTTACCCAAAACACATTTCACGCAAATTTGTCGGCGTTTGGAACGACAGAAAAGAGCTCGGATAAGACTTTGGTTACCAAGGTAATCTGAAGGAAAGAATGACAACTGTTTATTTGTGAATGAGTCGCTGTCATCTGATTGACGTTCAATGCTAACTTCGCCTTCATCGTTTACAAGCTTGATTTCATCCGTGTCCATTGTTTTACCGAGATTAGAGCCAGGATTATAATTGGTGTGACTTTCTTTTTCGGTAAAGTCTAAATCTTCTGATGTTATAGTAATTTTGATCTGTGGCAGACGCCCATCCTTCCTGAAAGAATCAAAAATATTGGAAGAACATAAAAGTCTACTGTAGTTTTCAGGATTCAGTATGATTTGGTCACCTTTAGTCCTCGGTAAACCTTCAAATTTTATAAAAACCTTTCTGGAAGATATTACGTGGCTAGGAGGACCTCCAAGGATTTGTTTCAACCTTGGGCTGCGCTCATAAATTTTACGTTCAAGGATGATCGGCTTTGAAAAGTCAAAATCAATACCCGAATCGTTCTCTGATGTGCCGTCGCTGTTTTTTATGTTGATTCGTACATTAACATTTGGAGGTTCACTGCCTGCAGGAATCGGTTTTCGAAACTTCATTTTATCTGGCCCGATTGATGTAAGCATGCAATGTAAATTCTTACGAGCAAGTTCCTGCTCGAAGCTAAGTGTTCCACATCTTTCATCAAATCTGGGAGGCTCCACACCAAGCGCGATCTCTGCCGAAGCTGTTTCAAGAACTATCACTAATGCGACAGCATGTAACTTGAAGATATTTAGAATTTCAACCAATGTTGCACGTTCTTGATGAGAAAGATTTTTGATACTAATTGCTACATGTGCGTTTGATTGCGACTTCACTTCACTGTCGGTCGATTCACTAGTAGTCGGAACTACAAAACGCTTGTCCTTATTCCCTACTACTTGTGATCGAGATTCTATCAGAAAATCATTGATATCTACGCCACAGCTTTGGATTGCAGCTTTCAGCAAGAAAACCTCAGAGTTACTGTTGAGACGTTTGGTTCTCACTCTGTCCTTAATTATATAGGTAATACTGCCAGCGCAAGCCTCGCGGATATCATTTATGATCGCATCCCTTCCCCTGTAAAAACCATTACGCACCCGCTGCTGGATAACTCTTAATGACAGATTCGGATTTGCTATACATGTTTCATGAAATGGAACTAATAAGTTGCTCGATCGTTCAGTACTTGACTTCGTCGCACGCGTTGATACGTTCAAAGTCTTAGTCCCGTTATCCGCAGAAGCCCACGGCTCCATAAAACACTTCCTCGATAACAAACAAGTCATTTCTTGCGAAGAATCCTGAGCGTCATCACCCACCAAGTCCTCATCTTCTTCAAATATATGCTGAAACTTTTTAGGAATATCTGAGAAATTATTTGTACAGTCATCTAGAAAGTATCCATGGGGCTGAAACTTATCAGCTGGAGTATTTCTGACGACTCGTTTCTTCAAATGTTTCATACAGGTGTAAACTCTCTTCGCGTATTCAGTAGAAATCCCAATGGGCAACGTGGAAGACGAGGATATAAGAGATAGGGGAAACGGAGGCAAAACCTTGTCTAATGGACCCACCCAAGCTGGGGCTAGAAACGACTGGTTTATATGTAATCCACAACTTTTACATGTGTCATCATCTCTTCGTTCAGTCCCATCATAAATACAACATGGCTTCCAGTAGACAACTTGAATACTTTTCGAAAGCCACCTGTAGTGGAACCTTATTCCGATAGCATAAAGAGGAGATGCGTCACTACAGCATTCCACAGCTTCAACGCTCGGAAAAACTACTCTTATCCAAACAACCGTTCCTATGAAATATTGAAATCTATCCGATAAATCGCTGTGATCACTTTCAGTAGAATCCGCAGCAATACTTTTGGCCGTTTTAATAGACGGTGGTAAAATCGAAGGTAATATTCGTTGGGAAATACTTAAGGTACCTAGATGCCCATTGATGAATCTGCCGTGATGAACTCTGTTGTAGATAACCATGTCACCACACTGAGGTAACCATGTCTTGCTTCTTTCGACATTTTCCAACCAAGATCTTTGCAGAGGCCCCTTGTAGGTATGACCGAATTCCTCTACTTGGCAAGGTGAAATGCTTGTCTTTTTTGAGTATACTAGCATCAGTTCGCCTTTCGCAGCGAGATCTGCATTGGCGAGTTGCTCTGCTTCAGCTTTACGCCTTGCATATTTGTCTCTTTGATGATTTTCAGCAATCCTCTGGACAACGAGTTTCAACAATTTTGTAGCATGAAATGCAGCTAAAACAATACCTGAATCTGGCCTAAAATGAGAAAAAATGTTAGACAAGTCCATTTTAAACACAAGAAATAAGTCTCAGGGAGAACTCACGCGTTATATAATAAACAATTCTGGAAGACATCAGTAATGTCAGATCGTAAGGCTTCAATACTTCGGTAGAAACAACATTGGTTATCTCCGTATCCATTATCTTCCAGAATGTCTTCACCACTTTTACAAAACGTCTTTGGGTATTTCAAGTGTTGACGTTTCAACCTTTTCAGGATTTTTCGGAGACATGTGGGGATAGGGACAAAACGCATGTACTCTGGAGCTAAACTGATGTTTACAGGTGCAATAAAGTCAAGCATCGTTTGGTCATTGTCAACCACGTATTTAAATGCAGACTCAAGTTTACATCGCAATGCTTCATCGATGAGATGCACATAACCCCCAACAACTACTCTGTTTGGTGAAAACAAGACACTAGGCGCAAGTGCAGCATTTATATCATCACCAAGAGATACACCATCAGAAAAAGAGAGCTGCCAAGGACATACACGCTTTATTTCTTTGATCCCATCCATTTCGATGGCGACACTCTCCCACTTTGGTAGACTGCACCTTATCAAATGCGTGAGATTCGTGAGAAAAGATAATGCCATATCTTTTACACCAAGACTTGAGCGTTTCGATGATTTCAATGTTCCTACTTCTTTTTGAAGATTCACCATATTATTCCTAGTGTGATAATGGTATAAAATTGTTTGAATAACTGCCCGTAGATCGCCCTCTGGTATTAATTGACAGTTACCATGTTTTGAATAAGCCTCTGAAACGAAGGAATCTAACTTTTGTACTGATCTCATGTCAATACTAGCAGTTTCGTTAAGAATGGCTTGAAACGATTGAATAAGTTTTTCACACAAATCTGAATGTCCCTGCTCCAATGACAAAACTTTGGCTTTACGAATCACGCCATCAGAATCTGTAACTTTCACGTTATCTTCACTTGTTGAAAACATTAATGATGATCTAAATGCAAGTACGAATGGTACCAAGTATGGCATTTTTTCTGAAGGAAACAATAACACACTAAACAAAGGTGGTGTTGACAAAAGCTCTTCGCCATGTGTTTCTTTTCGCGGAGTTATTGGTGCCAGTGGCCGAAGCGTAACCACGAGACACATAGGAGGCTTCTTTTTAGAGGGCTTTTGTCGACCACCATCTACACTGCGTTTTCTTTTGCTATCTCCACTATGCTTTGGCTTCATACCGTCGTATTGAAGTCGTCTAATCTCCGTTTGAGATTCTTGATCGTAGGGAAATTCAGCTACTGCTTTTTCAACTTTACATAGAATAGGATACCGCCCAGCTCCGTGCGGTATAGAAGAAATCCATTCCATCGTCCACCACGGCTTTTCAACTCTTTTCTTTTCTTTTATTTCAACATCTTGATTATCTTTAGCTGTTTCCTCTAACTTTTTCTCCTCAATGGCCCGTTCCCAAAGTGTTTTGCGCAACGCCAACCTACCTTTTTTACAACGGATATCAGGGTGACACCTTGAGAACTCGTAATGGGCACAAGGGTAGTACCTTTTAGTTCGACAATAATAGAATAGAAGGTTAGGACAGATATAATTTATCATATTTCTCGAAGTTTCCTTGTACTTACAAAACAGTGTCACCGGCTTGAGGAACGTATTCATTAAAGCAAGCACCGACGGGCCCATCGCCGTCGAGCCATTTTCTCTGTACGGCTTTTGCCAACTTTTCTGTCACAGGACCTCCAACGTTCCTCATTTTTTGAACTCTCACTTTTTCGCTTTGTTCGATCATTCGTAACTCATCAAGATCAATATTGAAAGGTAAAGTTGCCTTTTCTTCCTTTCCTTCCGAACCCACTTTTCTACCATTTTCTTGTGATTTAATTTTCTTCTTTTTAGTTAAAGTCACATCTTCCACTATTTTTTCTGATTCAGGGATTCTATCCAACATCATTTTCCCAAGTGATATTAACGCTTGTTTGATAGCTTCCGGAAACTTCTTCTTTGCCTCGTCAAGTTTTTCTATCATTTCTTTTTTGAGATCTATTTGGTTGAGTTCTTTCTTTCGGCCTTCATCTACTCGTCTTAATGCTTTAATGATATCGACCCGCCTTCGTTCAACATCGCGAACGATAGGTAGCAATACATCTCTTGTCTCCCTTTCACGGCTTCTCCTTTCTTTTCTCTGCACCAGATCAAGCTCACGATTAGCTATTCTATACTCAATTTCTGCCAATCTGAGCAATTTCTCAGCAGTTTTTAAATTTTGTCGTCGGGTCACTCTCATATTATTAAATTCACGGTATATAAAGAGCGGCAGACTGTCTGCTCTTTTTTGTTTCTTTCCAACTTTGACGGTTTTAGCCACAATCATTTTTTCCTTTGAGGATTCATCATCCTTCCATTTTGCAGGCCTATCGGTGTAATCTATCTTTTTCGCTTTAGATCTGCGCCCGACACTACTTCTGCGTTCCACCAAAACTCCAGCCTTACGTTTAGAAGTTCTCTTCTTCCTCAATTCTTCTTCATGCTGGGATAAGAGCGTTCCTTTTTTACCAATCTTTTCGTCCGATTCAAGTCCCAATTTTGCAAGATAAGCTTGGTTTCGTTTGATTCGTTCAAGTCTCATAATTTCGTACGCTGATAATGGCCTACCGTATTCGTCTTTGAGCGACTGGCCCTCTTCAGGATCAACGTCATTGCCATTATTACAACTCTCTTGCTTATCTCTCATTTTATTGTCATCGTCGCAATGATTATCAGAATCATCTTCAACCCCTTGTTCATTAATGTTGTCGCCACCTCCCTTGGAATCTGAATTCTTGACTCCGCGGACCTTTAGGCCATTTTCGTCTTCTGCGTCAGCGTGCACCTCCGTTTCTTCCCGAATGTCGTCTTCTTTCATTTCGACAGATCCCATCAATCTTCTAACATAGATATTTTAATTTTTGTCAATAAATTGAGGGGAGTAGGAAATTCTACTCTCTACTATTTGTACAATTTATTTATTTTCTAAGTGTTGCGAAGTTTTTGTGGTGACAGGTGACAGGTGATCAGTGATTTATATGTGTGTGAAGTATTTTTGTGTGTGTTGTTTTGTGTTGTGCAGTACAATACTACTGTACATACTGCTGCGCTTCGGTGCCTTGTATTGGAGAGTACATGTAGAGGAGTACAGTATGTACCGGTGCAGATAGGTGCAGATACGCTTGTATACTGCATGCTTCCGTCCTGTAATACACATGTTTTAGCTACAGAGCTGGTTTAGAGCTGGGCAAGCATACCGTAGGCGTCGGTATGTAGGACATCCCACGTCCAGTTAGGGGATTTTTTTGTGTGGGAATTAGTTCTTACCAAAAATAACAGAAACGATGATTGATTACATATCGATGAAAACGCTACCTACGCTCAACATTTCTAACAGCTGCCCTTAGCTATCACAATCATCTGAACAGTATTCATTCTGAGATGTTTCGTAGCTAAGGGTAGCTGTTAGCAATGTTGAAAGTGGCAATTTCATCAATTTGGAATCAATCGTCGCTGATGTGGTATTCCCGCCATACAATGCCTGGTACACGGTACGTACATATCATTGTTGCACTAACAGGCAGGTAACAAGAGCAATCTCAAATCAGTCCATTGATTGCAATAGAATCTTTTGCTGATTTTCGTAAAACAAATTAACTTAGAATCGATTATTATGTTAATCCACTATATAGTTATATTAGTACTATAGATTAAATTAGGCATCGCTGAGGAAAACATAAAATTCCTCACATCATGGATTGAAATGCCTGTTTCCTCATAAAACCACTTCTCCACTGCTATTCCATTTTCCCTGACAATTATGACAAAGTTGATTCATTTCTGGTGGCCTGACAAACAACAATATCAACGTTAATCCTTCCGAAAGTGCCACAAATAAAAGTAAGAAAGGTTTCTTCAACCATGGACACAAGATGTCATTACCACGGACATAAACATGAAGTTCCGTCCTCATGATCCCTCATTCTTGGACAAGACATCCAACTCTCCATTCAATTAAACAACCCAATCCAACATTAAGATTATTCATAGCCTTCCCGATGACCATACATAAACCATCTTGATACTGGAAAATTGTTGCTTGTGATCAACTTTGCTAGCCAAATCATCATATCCATCCTTCAATTGCAGTGTTCTTGGGGGATGCAAGGATAGTAAGGGTTGACAAATGCAATTTAAGTGCACTATTGTAATATTGAATAACCAAAACACATACCTCCTGTGACATTTTGTCACCTTTCACTATGATCATCATTCTTTATAGCATCGACAATAGAACTGCCAGAAATTCTTCATTGGCGCCGATCACAGCGAATGAATGTAGTAATCACTCATCAGCCACAAAATACAATCAGGAATGGCCAATAGTTAGTTTCTACACAAGAAGTTATTAAAATGTATCAAAAGTGTTAGAAGATTCATGGTCCAGTGGTGTTACCTTGCTCTGGTGGTTTATACTCTGTTGTCTCACATTTCTCTTATCTTCCCTTCGTGAGAAGTTTTTCATTGTTTTGCAGCTCATCAGTATTTGCTTTTCATTCTGTTTTGCAGCTCATCAGTATTTGCTTTTCATTCTGTGTATAATTTACGTACATGACATACCACTATAAATCCAGATAAACTCCGATGGTATTAAATATACCAGCTAGAGTAGGAATTGTTCTCTGTAGTAGGAGGAGTTGCGGAACTGTTGCGCACCAATCAGTTTAAGATCAAAAGGATAAAAAAAATTCCATAATATTAATTTAAATATAATAATCACAAATTAAATAATAAAAGTTTTGTATCTATCTACCACCTTATTGTTCCATCTGCCTAAAATTCTTACCATCCTCCTCATCCATTCACACATGCAGGGGGGATACGAGATACCATGTGTTGCGAGAGCAATCTTTTCTCCACAGACCTGAACTCAAATTTAGAGTGTCAAACACCACGCACAACAAAGCACCTCCTCATGACAGGAAAAATTTTTATGTGGGATAATAATATTATGGTGTAATATTTTCCAATATTTATATTAAAAAAAGCCAATATTAATATAAAGCGAAGATATTACTATGGTCGCTCAGATTTTTGGCACCTGGTAGAAATATTACCTGCGGTACATTTTTTTGCACTGCGACAAAAAAACACAAGTCACACAATACAAGCAGAACTCAATTATAATTTTATGCTATGAGA
>JAAMXU010002656.1:0-10574 GCA_019693545.1 Chaetoceros muelleri
TCACAGTATTAGACTTCATTTTTAACATCCTGGCATGTTCCCTCGCTTGCAGCATTCTCCAAAGTGATTGAATGCACGTAGCATATTTACTTAGCCTGGCAGCAGCTTCCAATCTCAGGAAAGCAAGCTTTCTTTTTGCCGTGAAAGTGCGAATTAGTCCTTGAATTCGAATTGCAGAAATCCTTCGAATTGATGATTCCACCAGTGTCTCAAGCTGTTTTTCTTTATCAATGTGCGCACACCAAGTATTGATTATGTATTTAGCCGCTTTCATGTAGCTTTTATGTATGATCTTTGCAATTATCGTTTCTTTTCTTAGTAGTATCAATTCTTCCCATCTCCTCCTGGCTGCCTTCTTTCTCGTCACAACCACATAATATCGAAGACAGCGGAGAATAATCCATGCACTTCGTCCGTAAAGAGTAAAATGCTTCCACAGTGCCAGAGAGAATCTAAGAAGAACACGCCTTTCAATTCTTGCAACAATCGTCAATCCTTGACGATAATTTTTATAGCGTACCATCAGGTTCCTCATCAAAACTTTTCTGAAGTGCCTTTGAATTCTTTCCACGGCTATTCTTTTTGATACAAAGTCAACTCTCTCTTGAGATAGTAGTAATTCACGTCTTCGTAACATTTCTATTCTTCTCTTTTTCTCCAATACCTCTTCTTTCCTTGCCTCCAGCTCAATCTGTCTGAGGATTTCATACATGTTAGTGCTGATGATACTCTTGTTGAAGTTTTCGAGGATGTTATAAGAATTATTCTCCTGTTCCCGCCTCTCGATATTGTTTTTCAATGGAATTTTGAAACGACTCAGTTCTCGATCTTCTTGTTTTGTTAGTGCTCCTGTTGAATTATTCTGACATGTTTCCTGCAAACAAATAGCAGCAGCAGGAGAATGAGCGGAATCTGTACATCTTTGTGTCGTCCTTCTCGTTATCTCAACAACAGCAGCCCCGTATGATGTTGATGTGGCCGCCACCACAGAAGGAGCAGCAGCAGGAATTACTATCTTTAACTGTCTTCCTTCCTCATCATTCTCCTGTTGAACAGCACGGCCCATCATCAATGCTGCTGCACTATTAGAACTGGCAGTACTTTGATTGCTACATGCTAAACCATTTTCTTGTCGCCGACTGCTGGTACCGTCCTCTTCCTCCTCCCTTAGTAGTGTAGATTGTTGTGACATGTTGCTGATGCTTGTGTTCAAGACGTTACTACCAGTAGCAGTACTGATAGTACTTTTAAGAGCGCCAATGCTGTCATCAGCTCCTCTAGTAGGTGTTGACAGAGATGCTATTGCTTTTGACAAGCCAAAAGCAGGTACTACTGCTACTGTAGCAGCTTCATCTCTTGCTGCTCGCCCTTCATGATCGAGGAGGTCTGTTTCTACTGTCCCTCCTTCTTTCTGAAGCCGGATTTCGTCCAAGAACTCGTTTGCATTCTTCACGGCGTCCAGAACTTCACTGCATTTCGCACGTGTTACCTCATATGCTGTTTGAAACAAATCAAATGCAGGAAAAGGTTCATGCTTCTTTTGATTCTTACTATCTTCTTGTTGATCATTCTGATCATACATCGATCTGACTCGTCCTCCTTCTAGAAGAACCTCCTCTTTCTCCTCGTTCTCGCTGCCCCCGTCGTCAAACCATGAAGAGAAACGCACAGATTTTTCTTCTACTAGACTCATGTCCTCCTCATCTTCTATCACTGTGTTAGTATTATCGTCGTCATGATCACCAGAATAAAACTGATACCACCAGCAGGAGGAGGATCCATCATCCTGGTTGTGGTGGTCTTCTTCTTTCACCACCAACTGATCTGCTTTAGGCAGTAAAAGATCTCCATCATTGCCATCATAGTAGTTGGCGTAATCATCTTGCCATTTTACTAATGCACTTTTCCTGGTGTTATTACTCTCACTAGTACTAGTACTACTAATAGTGATTCTTTTCATGGTACGACTTTCTTCTTCTCTTCCTGTTTCTGTGCTACTTTTTGTTTCCATCAGGTTAGGTAGGTCCTCTGTTGGCGCTGATGACCATGTCAAGGGAGCGGGACAATTATTACTTTTGTTCTCCTCTTTTGTCATCTTGTTGTTCATAGCACTAATATTGGTACCCTCGTCATGTTCCTGCTGCTGGTAGTAGTAGTTGTCATATTCTTGTTCAAGTCGATCATTCAATGCGTCAAGCAACTCCAACTTTAACAAATCAATTCTTTCTTGCTCCTTTCCGTGGTAATCATCCTCTTCCTCCTCGTGCTGCTTGTACTCGTCCTCATCCTGCTTCTGATATTGATTTTTCCTCCGATTGTCCTCGTTGTTGATGTTGCCGCTGCTACAAGTACTACTACTATTAGACAGTGGTGGGATAAACGAGTTCATCATCATGGTTGTTGTCGTGGTCTTGTTCCTGATCGTCACTGCTGCTTTCTTATCATTCACAATCGGCCTTAGTCCCCCCTCGTCGCAAGAAAAGACAAGGAGATCAAAATGTACTCTCTTATGACCTGCAAGTAAGCAACAGCTACTCGTCTTTACTTTACTATAGTTAATGTATTGGAGTGCTTATGGAAAACAGTACTATTATACAATAGCAAAGGGCATAATGGTCTCCTCCTCTAGACCGCTAGTAAACTGATACTATTGTTTGCTAGTACTCCAGTGGTCGTGGTGCTCGATCGATAGTTGAATGTTTTTGAAATACATTTGCAAAAACAAAGAGAAAAACCAAACTCATTTCAAAAAATTAATGAGCAAACCACACCACCATTCATCATGCATAAATACAGCAGTCCTGTATTGCACCACGCACAAAGCTAAGACCTGCAGGCTCTAGCTAGAGTTCTCCTCCCTCATCAAGAAGACATTAGAATAGCATCAAAAGACCCTTGTCCTATTTGATACAACAATCCAAACAAAATAACCTGCATAATTCCCCGTATCAAATGCCCTACCACTGGAACATCCGGTCCATCCATTGGCAACTTGGCACCATGCGTATACATGTACACATTCGCAGGAGTCACTGCCGCCGTCAACAACAACAAACCCGCGGCTGCATCCGAACCAATCCCCGCACTTGTCAAAACATTCGGACACTCACCCCAAACTGGCATAAAAGCATCGTAGGCTCCACCAATGACAAGTCCCAAACCACCCAAAATCTCGGCGATTCCCGTCCACTGCACATGAAATTTGGGAGATCCGGGGAGATACCAGAATCCCCAAGCACCCTTTTGGGGGTAGATGTTGATGTATTCCGATTCCAAGGTAAAATGTGTGACACCTGCTGCCATGTAAATGAATCCAAGCAGTGGCCACGTGTACCTCCAAGTCTGAAACCACTCATATTTTAATGTAATATCATCGAGAAGGGAGGAGAATGCTACTGAGGATACTCCAAGAGTTACAAATATAGCCAATACAATTATGGCCTGAACTGGTTCAGGCAGAGTATTCACCCTGGAAGGAGAGGGAAGAGCACATCCCTCGGGTCCAATGCCGGGAACCACATTCTCACCAGTAGTAGTACCAACTGTCTTGTCCTTGTTCATTGCTTTTAATGCTACTGCTCCTGTTGGGCCGACATTCTCCTCCCTACTCGTCCTCTTTCGAATGCTGTGGGGAGGGGGGGAACAAAGAATTGAAAAAGCCCTTCCGTTCGATTTGCTGCAGTCACGAGAAACTAATGAAAGTGAAGTGTTACTTTTGGTCCCTGCACCAGTGTTACTAATACGAAAGCTGTTCCCACCAGCAGGAACAATCGCAAAAGGACGAAGAGATGAGGAGCCCCGCCCTTTAGTACTACTACTAGTAGTAGCAGAAGAAGGACTAAATGATGCAGCGTATGGGATAGTGATAAACGTTGAAGCTGACACAAGAAGAAATGTGCTGACTGTAACCCTCATAATTGCAAGATTTTATACTGGATGGATTATGGCTGAGGATGAATGAATATCTCTCTATTACACAGAATTATTAATTAAACATAAACATTGTGATGCGAGATGTGAAAAAGATACAGGTACTGTACAGTACTGTAGGGTACGTAGGTACCCTTCTTTCTTCTTTCCTTTTTCCACGTAATGGCTTCTCCCCCAACCCGACACAGCTAAATAACGGTGCATACGGTACCGGTATTCGTTTGGGGGTTGAAAGTCCAAACCCCCCAAGACCACCCACAGCGGATAACCAATAGAGCTCTTCCATCTTTCGTGCTGCTGCATTTTTTATCTCACATCGCTCATCGATTTCGAATCTCCTCCTTTGTGCTTTGTGCACACACTACTTCCTCTATTTATATCTACCATCTACAGCACTACTTTCTTCTGTCGCATTCCATTGCCTTTCTTTATTACTTACTCAACTTGGTCTTTTGGTGTGCTTTTACTCTTACACACATATATAGATAGGCTCTCGCCTCCATCAGTCCTGGCAATAAGCGGTCTTGGACTTTCTTGAAAAAATTGTAAATCATTTGGTGGAAAACATTACTCTATTTGCAATAATATTTTCTCTGCGAGCAAGAATTCCCAATATTCGCTGTACTTGTAAAAAATTCAACCATGTCGGCTTCCGTCCTTGGCACAACTGTTAGTAGCAGTGCTCAACGAAGAGCCATATCATCGTTATCATTGTCCGGGATTACCAAGGCTTCTACTACTACTACGATAGCTACATCGAATGTGAATAGAACTATCCAAACTACTACTGCTGCTGCCGCTAGTACTAGTAATATTGCCTTGAAGGACGGTGATACTTCCAAGGTCAGCAAGGTGCAGAATGGCCTCAATCCTTTGAAGTTTCATTGCAACACTTGTTCTTTCCAAACTTTCACTTCATCGACCAACGCGACGGTACTGCAACGTAGGTCATTTTCTCTCCTGGCTGCTACTCGATGTCAATCTATCTCACGTCCTACTACTGGTGCTACTGCAGGTCATCATCATGGAGAACGAAGCAAACCTTCCTTGGGTGGTACGCACATTACAACAAAACGATTATTTTCCTCCAAACAAGATTTTTATCAAACACTTGGAGTTCCTAGAACAGCTGATAAGGCCACTATTAAAAAGGCTTATTTTAAACTGGCCAAGCAGTATCATCCTGATACCAACCAGGGAGATAGCAAGGCGGCTGAAAAGTTCAAGGAGGTGACGGAAGCATATGAAATTCTATCCGATGACAAACAACGAGAGTTGTATGATACCTATGGACATGCAGGTGTGGATCCTAATTCTGGTTTTCAAAACGCTGGTGGAGCAGGGGGAGCTGGTAATCCTTTTGCTGGCTTTGATTTTGGAGATGGTAGCTTTCATTTTCATACATCGGGAGGGGCAGGACAGCAGATTGATCCAGAGGATTTATTTGATGCGTTTTTTGGAGGTGGAAGGAGGAGGCCGAGGGGGCCTAGGCCTGGGGCAGATTTGCAAATGCACATTGAGTTGAAATTTAGAGATGCCGTCTTTGGGACCAAGCAAGATTTGAATGTCAGATATCAAGTGAGGGATCCAAAGAGTGGAAAGGTGGAAGTGAAGGAACGCACTGTGGAGTGTAAGATTCCTGCTGGTATTGATTCGGGAATGAGTTTGAGGTTAGCGGGGCAGGGTGCGGAGGGAGATCCGGGTGCTCCTAGAGGTGATTTGATGGTAACGGTGATTGTGGAAGACGATGATTATTTTGTGAGGGATGGGGCAGATGTTCATGTGGAAGTGCCCATAAGTGTGACACAGGCTATATTGGGAGGAACTGTGGATGTCAAGACATTGACAGGAGAGGCTGAAATGAAGATACCCAAGGGATGTCAAACAGATACCAAACTGATGATGAGAGGCAAGGGAATACCAATTTTAAGGGGAAGAGGCAATCAAAAGGGAAATCAAATCGTGCATCTCAAGATTCAGATTCCAAAGAAGATAACCAAGCGACAAGAGGATCTTCTGAGAGAATTTGATGCTGAAACGGAGAAAAGTGGTCATGGTATATATGGACGATTGGCAGATGCAGCAGGGTCGGCATTTGAATCCTTCTTTGGAAGATCTGATTCGAAGAAGAAGAAAAAGGCAGAGGAAAGCAAGCAATACGAGACCGATGATGAATCGGAAGATAAGAAAGAAGATACAAAGGTGGCACAGTAGCGGTGTCTGGTATTCTATTATTTTTATTTAAGAAAATAGTGTTGGATCATTTTCTATCATCAAGATTAGATTAGTAGTAACTGTAGCAAGTTATTGGTTCTTGACGATAAAATCCAGTTCTAGTTTTCTTCGACGCGAAACCTGCCAACCCTAACGCTACTGTAAAACGGAAAAAAGGGAGGAGGGGGAGGTGAAAAATGAAAAATGAACGAAAAGTGAGGATGGACACGGTAACCGGGTACCATACCAGTTAGTAGTCCTGTAGGTGATAGTAGGTCAGGCAGGTCTAGCACTGCACCCACGTCGAATGATGTCGAATGTCGAATGTCACTCTTTTTTTGGACGTTGGACAACGCATGTGAACAAACGTCCATTGCATCAATCACACCATAACAGTGATTGAGAATAATCAGGAAGAATGTTTTTCCAAGAATCCTCAAAAGTGGAGGGGTCATTTGATGTAGTTGCAGAAGCAATCCAATGTGCTCAGGATGATCTGAATGCTGCGGCCCAATCCAGTACTACCGGTAGTGACATTTCGAGTGACGTTGATATCACTGAATCTCCTGTTCAAAAGAGAGTAGATACTAAAGATTCTTCATATCAACTTCCAGTTTATGAAAGCTATGGTTATATGAAACAGCCGCAACCCCTTCCCATTCAAGAGTGGGCGAGGAAGTTTCCAAACCTACAACTTGTAAATTGTCAAGATATTGATCGACCTGAAGGAAAGAATAGTGAAAAAAGGCCAAGAATGGAGGAGGGAAATGACATTGTTTACAGAGATGAAAAAGCTGTGTTGAGAAAAATATTGAAGGAGCAAATTAAGAAAGAATTGATAGAAGAAATACACCAAGGAAAAATAAGTCTCTGATTTATAAGGTACATTAAATAAAGTTAACGAAGAGTTTGAAATTGATCTATACCGCGGTGGGTAAGTCCATGATGAAAGCTTTTTATATATATCATTACTATAATTCATATTGATACATGATACATCTCATAATCATCCAATAATACAGTAGAACATCACCCCGCCCATCAGGCATTACACAGTGCCGTGTATTTGACGAAAACAATATTATGAAAAATGTCGTAAAAAAGTTTCCCGCCCCCGAGTTTATTCATCGTACGTACCACAGGTACGAACAGCACGTAGATACATTACGCACGTTGTTACAGTATCCCTCCCTCTACAGTACAAAAAATCTATGTACCAAGGCATGCGTGTACCCAGGTACAAGTTGCCAATACAGTACATTTACTGTACAACTACTCAGTACTCATCCCCTCTCACATTTCTTTTTCGTAGATTTTCCAAGATATTCCAGGATATCAAAGACATATCCAGGACGATATCGATAGAGTTCTGAATGATCATGGCACCGGTTCGCAATTCCTTCCATGTCCTCACAAATTACAAACTTGACCAAAATAAAACACATTTCTATTACAAACTACATTATAATTCATAATCTCAACAACGTATACACACACACATACCATAGAAACGAACAATGAGCCTTTCAAGACGCCTCGGATTCCCTACCAACTCACTCTTTAGTGGCTTTGACGACTTTTTCTCTCCTCCTTCCTTTTCTCAGGATTTCGCTGCTGTGCCCTTCCTCACCGATGTCAGACGTGATCCTGACATGGTGCTTCGTCGTTCCTCACCTTGCTATGAAGTCACTGAAAATGATAAACAGTATCAGCTTGCCATTGACGTTCCCGGCGTGAAACTCAAGGATATTGAAATTGAGCTTGAACAAGATCGTGTGCTTCGCATCTCTGGTGGAAGAAAGGTGCACAAGACCGATGACGATGGAACTGTGTCCACTTCTGAATCCAAGTTTGAGAAGAGATTTGTCATGGATCAAAGCATTGATACCAGCAAGGTTTCTGCAAATCTTCAGGATGGAGTACTTACCATCACAGCTCCCAAGAACATTGAGCATAGCAAGGTTCATAAGATTGCAATTACAGAGGGACCTTCTCCCATGATTACAGAAGGCGATAATCCCCAGACTTCCAAGTAAGGAACGGTGATTAATCAGTGAAGTTACTTTTCTTGTCTTCTAGGTTTTCTTGTTTTCTTAAGACGGCAGTTACTCTACTACTAGTAGTAGCAGAACTAGGACAAGGCTGGTGAGGGTTGTTGTTTTCACAAATGCACTTATCATCGCCAGTTGTTGTAAGATATTGTGCATGTATTCCTCTATCATAACAAATAAAAAACATAAAAAAACAAAAAATAGGATAACAGTAAAGAAATGCTTAATTCAAAAAATGAAGATGACTCCTTTCTACACTCTACAAACCACATTTTAGTCCCACTTTGATTGTAGAAACCTCGTCCACAGGCCATAGCGTCTGTTGCAGGTTTTTCTCACCTTCTTTCATGATGCGTTCCATGTTCAATCAATCACATCATCATTATAATTTCATTTGAATTGAATAACTTTAAACTGCCCAAAACAATCATCATGCCCTCCACCATCAAAGTGAGAATCCATGCGGCAAGAAACCTCCCCCCTATGCAAACTGCAAATGGTCCCTTGAAACTCACAACCGATGCCTATGTCACATTCACTCTTGGGGGGCATTCTGAGTTCTTATCGGATTACGAAGACATTTCACAAGCTTCTAATTTTTTCAAAAACGCAATCACAACACCCAAACGGAAATGTTATACGGATAAAACACGCGTGGTGAGAAAGTCTCTAGATCCAGTTTGGAAGGAAGAGTTTCGATTGGACGTTGCGGATGATACCCTTTTGCAGGATGAACCGCTCATCTTTAAAGTATTTGATGCGGACGCTATATCGACCGGAGACAGTTCGATTGGTTCTGTTTATGTGGACTTAAATCCTCTCTTAACAAAGAGTGCATTAATATCGGATGATTCCGACGAGAAGACGGATCATATAATCGACGGTTGGTTTCCGATTTATGATCCTCTGGAGGGTGTAAGGGGTGAACTCTGTCTTTCCGTCAAAGTCAACTTTATTGGTGATATCAATCCTTTTCGAGATTCATCGGCTGGAGTTCAACTTTTTCCGTTTTCAGCGTTTGATCCTCATTCTGGTTATGTCATCAAGCATGTCTTTGGATTTGTGGAAGAGCTTGTGGTGAGTGAAGATCCAGAATTTGAGTTTACCGGTAATTTTAGAATGGCCAGGCAGAGTCATGAAAGGAGACAAACGCTCATGTATCTACTTGATGCATCGGTTCGTCGAAGAATGTGCAAGAAGGTGTTGGAAATGGGAGGAAATGCAGTTCTTGGCTACTATCAAAGTTTTGATATGGAAGGAGATTCGGGTATCGTAGCTCGTGTATTTGGTACTTGCGTTCTTGTTGAAAAGAGAGATAGACGTGGCAAAGTTCGACTCTTGAGAGATGAATTTTTGCATGGACACGATGGACAAAATGAATCAGAGGATGGACAATCGGACCATGAAAGAGTTGGAGGAGGTGGGAGCGGTGGTGGAAGCAGTAGTGAACTTGTGAAAAATAATTATCAGCTATCGGAGGCAGCAGCTGCTGCAAAACGACACAAAGAGAGTGAACTAGGTGAAGTACAACTCCTGACTATGAAAGAATTTGGCCATCATGTCCGTGTGAGAATAGGAGGGCTCGTTACAGCAAGGAGTGTCAAGTACCTTGGGAAACTTGCATCTAAGCTATCAGATCAAGAAGCACGTGATGGGTGGTGGCAAGAATTGCGAGAAGAGATTAGTTCTCATGCTAAGACGCTAGGTTGTTCACATGTGATTGGTTATTCGGAGGCATCAACAATTCATGATGATGTATGTATATTATCGTTAACTGGAACAGCTGCCACAGTAAGAGGTTTGCCAGATTTGACGCAAGAGCATGAGGGTGAGTTTGATTTGTACTAACACGTATAATTTGTATTCAGAGTTCTGATGCGTCCATCTAATGAATATCAATTATATGTCTTCGTTTAGTTTGGATGGCGTTGGAACAAAAGGTGCGAGAAAGTGATAACCAAGGGCTGTGGCTTGGTAGACGAAAAAACATGCCGACCTGTGATTCTACACCTGGAAATGTTGGCGGATACATCAATACTCCTACCGTCAAAGAAGATGTTGATGAGGGAGACGTTACAGATGGAGATGCTGCGAATGATGATGAGATAAGTGGTCATATTGTAGGAGAAAAGGAAATCCTTGAGAAAGAAAAGCCCTTATCTCGAAAAATGAGAAGAAGAAAAAAGCATGAACAGCGACTTGAAAGGAGGTACCAAAAGGCTGTTCGTGGGCAGTTGAAGAATCCAAGTGGAAACAAGGGTTCAAGGACAGCCTTTCCGGACAATGATCCTTTGTCTGCTACGAATCTTATACGAGCGCGCCCTGCTAGACCTTGCTCTTATTGTCATGTCCCTTATCATCACAAGTATGCACCTTTTA
>JAAMXU010002657.1:0-10773 GCA_019693545.1 Chaetoceros muelleri
AATGCTCCCACTAACACTTGGTGCCAATATTGGAACGACCATCACTGGAATTCTTTCAGCTATGGTATCCGATGGTGTTGATGCACTTCAGGTTGCTTACTGCCACACTCTTTTTAATATAACAGGTATCATAATCTGGTACCCAGTTCCTTTTATGCGTCGTGTCCCACTTCGTATGGCACGTACGGTAGGTAGGGGCACAAGGATCTGGCGTGGCTTCCCAATTGTATACATCTTTGTGACATTCTTCATTATTCCCCTACTTCTGCTGGGATTGTCATCCCTTTTTGAACAAGACTCTAAGGGATTCACTGTAGTCGGATCTGTGCTTGTCGTGATTCTGGTCCTCATCATCTTCTGGTTCATGTACAAGTGGTTCAAAGGAGGTCTTCGTGAAAGCATTACTGAAAATTTCAAAAGGCGCCAACGTCGCTATGTGGCAAATCAGAATCTTCCTGATGATATGGATATGATCAAAGCCGAACTTGCTCGTCTTCGTGAGCACACGGGTCTCTTGGAGGCTGAAGAAGCTGTTGAAGACGCTGCTGAAGATACTGTTGAAGACGCTGCTGAAGATACCGTTGAAGATGCTGTTGAGGATACTGTACTATTGAAGGTGGGAAATAATAGCGCTTGAGATAGTGTCTTTGAATATTGTTCTATATTTATTCTCCAAGTTTCAAAACAATCTCATGTATAAAATAATAATAATCCAAATAATTTTTCTATCCATGTACGGCATGTTTTACCTTTGCTCTAAAAATTTTTGAAAAAAGGATCCAACTGACCCCCCCATTGATTAGTTGTTACCGTAGAATACAGTACCAGTACCACCGTTAGGTGACAAGAAACGGTCAAAATGTTGCAAGGAGTGCAGTAAGTGTATGTACAGATGACTACGTACTATGTGGTCCGCACAGCAAAAACGACAATGGACAATGCGAAGTTCCCATTTCACATCTTTTATAAATATATATATCAAACAACAAACCACTCGCCCATATCTATTTTGATACAGTCTGTCTATCGAACTATCCTAATTAGTAACAGTTGATTGCTTTCTTGTATTCGAAACTAGATTCTTGGGATTCATTGTCATCTGGACTCTTCTATTTTTATTAACTGCACTACACTACACTTTGACCAAATACTGCCAGTACCATAGTCCGTCCACAAAAATGCCCACTAGAAGAAGATATACTCGCTCAAACAGAGACAAACTGTGCAATGCTATGGAAGTCGAGAGACCACGCCTCATGTCACTCGTACCTTCATGGTGTGGTATTGCAGTTCTTGCCATTGTCCTCGCATTTTCCACAGCCTTTCCTATAAACAGTCACACAGATTCCACGTCCAATGACGAAACGAGCTTTGGTGTAACGGGCGACGTCTCCCTTGAAACACTCCATCATTCCAAACGAATTCTTCAAGAAAAATTCACTTTTGATGAACACGCACCACTGTTTCCTCTTACATCAAGCGATTGCATTGGATTTTTCTGCGCCATATGCGGCCTCATGGTAGCTGCAGGAGGAGGTATAGGAGGAGGTGGGATTTTGGTTCCGATATACATTCTGGTCATGAGGTTTAGTCCCAAACATGCCATACCGCTTTCGAATATTACTGTCTTTGGAGGGGCCGTGGCCAATACAATTCTTAATTCTCAAAAGAGGCATCCCTTAGCGGATCGGCCAATGGTTGATTGGGATCTTATTCTGATTATGGAGCCTTTGACTATTGCTGGTGCACTTATGGGCGCTTTTTTGAACAAGCTTTTGAGGGAAGAAGTGTTAGTCGTGATGTTGGTTCTACTTTTAAGTTTTACCGCTTATAATACCCTCAAGAAAGCGATGAAGATGTACAGAATTGAATCGATTCATCTTGCGAGAGAAAGACAAAAGGAACATGAATTGACAGCAATGAAAATGGAAAACTTGATCGAGGAAGAAGCCGAAGCAGAAGATGAGTTGCTTCCTGACGATGATGACGATGCCGAAGTCATGGAAGAAGTTGAGATCAACGATGAACTCAGGCAATTGTTACAAGAAGAGAAAATTGCTCCCAAGAGAAATATCTATATTCTCATCATGTTATTCATCACTATCCTAACGATGAACTTGTTAAAGGGAGGTGGTGCATTTAAAAGTCCACTTGGAATAATATGTGGAGGAAGAGGATTTTGGATTGCCAATGCATCCATGCTCTTACTAATTGTGGGAATTAGCTTTTGGGTCAAATATTATTTGATGGAAAAGCACGAACGTAAAGTCAGATGTGGGTTCAAGTACGTCGAGGGTGATATTAGATGGGATGGCCATGCTACTACCTTGTACCCCTTGATTTGCACGCTGGCTGGGTTCTTTGCTGGAATGTTTGGTGTTGGGGGTGGCATTGTGAAAGGTCCACTGATGCTTGCCATGGGCGTCCATCCAAAGGTTTCTTCTGCGTCTTCGGCTGTTATGATTTTATTTACAAGTTTCACGGCGACATCATCTTTTATCGCGTTTGGCTTGCTTGTTTATGACTATGCATTTGTGTGTCTAATGGTTGGATTCTTTGCAACATATGTGGGACAAATAGCACTTTATTACTTGATGAGCAAATATGAAAGGAATTCCTACATTGCATTTTCGATTGGGGGCGTTGTTCTTCTATCTGCACTCTTAATGACCGTTCAGAGTTTAGTCAGCATGGCTGAGCACGGTGGTGGAAAGGAACCTCAAGGAATCTGCAAAGGAAGTTAGAGAGTGCATCATCTATATTTTTATTATAAAAAATTTAATTAATCATCATTCATTAAGTTCTCATGCAGTACCATTCACTGTCTTTGTTTCAGTAGCCAGGAGTACTGTCACAAAATACGCCTCTATTAGTGTACAGTAGTATGTTGTATTACTCTCTCTAGCTAGAGAGATGATTGTGTACTTGTACGCACAACGCCTTTCTTTTTTTGTCGTCCGCCTCCTTCATACATCATTAAACTCACTCGCATACAATATCATGATAAATATTGTGACTGCATTTTCGGATTGATCACTTTGCGTGGTGGAATAGAGATTACAGTAGATATTTGTTTCCTGTGAGTGAGTAAGTGATATTGTATTCTCTCATTGATCTAACCATACCAAGTAGTATTGTTGCATACTAACGTACGTAGTAACATCATCATTAGCAATCATACCAGGCACTCACTACAATACAAGACTGATGTGAACGGCCTGATTGTCGATTGAATCAGATATAAGATGATAGGACTTCCAGATGGTTTGCAGTCGTCGATTCTTGCCAATTATTGTGATGGAAAATCAATTGCATTATTCTTCGAAGCAGCTGCCTCCAGCAGACCACTGCGAGGAGTAATTTTTGACGTCATTCGAGATGCCTTAGTTGGTCGATATTTGCATCTCTCACAAACATGCTACAGAACTCATGACGAAATTCGTGATGTGCTCGATATCATTCGAGAGGAAATCAGGAAGAGTAGAGCTGTGCTAAGTTCTGATGGGACTATCATCATGTGCTACAATGATCTCACCGAATTTTCTGATATGGCATCAAAGCGAATATCAGACTGGTGTGCTATTATCGAATATTTTGATGCAATGAAGTTTCAAACGAGAGATAATCACGGATATTTTACGTTATGGATCGGATCATTAGAAATGCAATCTGGATTTGGTCGTCTGCGGAATGCTTCTCTCTCAAGTGCATATTGGTCTGTCACTGCCATGGATTTTTTATACAATCAATTAGAACTGAATAATCATTATCTCATGCATCCTGCATCAGATGACTCTGTACTTTTATCTGCCACGGAGTCATATTTTGGAATGTTACAAGTTGAAAGTGAAAATGATGAAAAAGTTCTTGACCGTATCGAGTATTCATTAAGCAATGATCCAAGTTCCTCTAGATTTATTTTGGTTCCCAGTCAGATGGAATACGAACCAACAATGGGATTCTGTCGAAACCAATATTTTCCAAGTACACAACGGGGTTTGGCTTTTCTATGGGATGGTCATGATGATGGCGATTTTGAAGATACGCTGAGTAAACTGGCTGAAAATATTAAAAGAGTCCTCTCACGCATGAAGTCATGAAATAATTCATAAAATGATGGTCCCTGCTTGCTTGGATCGAAACTAAGAGAAACACTTTACATTTTGGAGCATGCACAATTAATTATAAACAAGCACAATTTCTTTAAAAAAAAGTGATCCGTGATGATGACAATAATTGTCCTTGAGGAATGCTCCACGCACAGTACACGTACTCTAGAGTGCATGCTGCAGGAAGCACATGGGGACAACTACAAGAACATGCTACAGTACTACCACCCCTTGGGGGTAATAATACTGTAAAATAATTGAGACGCAACAGCAACGCGCAACATCCAAAAACTACTTCTCTCAACTGCTGTGCATTGCGTCCAATAACTCACAAAATTAGAAGTAAAGAGATGAATGAAAACGATGCTGTTCTCGGAAAATTCTCAAACTCCATTTTCCCAGGCGGCTCAGGGTGGAGGAAGTCTCACTCCCTTCCTTTGGGATTCATCGTATCCCCGCTGCAAGGGTTATCGAGCATTGAATGTATGCGTGAACAAGAAATGGTCATCTGCCGGTGTTGCGGTGCTTATCTAAACATGAATTGCCCCCCGGATGACAATGGTGTATGGATTTGCTGCATTTGTGAAGAAAAAAATGTTGTTCCAGCCAATTTTAGCACCTCAAAAAAGTCGGGCAGCTTGACTTCGCAGGTGTTTGAGCATCGTCAGCGTACTGCGGGGTACGGACGAGTACCGGTTATCGACGAAGGGGAAAGTGATACAGAATGCTCTGAAAAGACTGTTATTTTACTGGATGCAAATCTCCCACCAGAAGAAGTAAAAGCAGTCACATGCCATCTAACTTCCTTGAAACTGAAAAATGTCGGATTAGTTATATTTTCCAATTTGATACATGTATATCAAGTAAGTCTCAAGGGCATCGCTAGTGCTGACGTGTATAGTCCTACATTGCATCCCCTGGAGTCTGGTGTGGATATTGGCGAGAGACTGTACTTTGGTGATTGGGATGCTGTGCAATACTGCGTGGATGTCTTTTTCGGTACTAGTGGTTTAGGACCGCCATCAAACTCTGAAGAACCATTGTCAAGACATGAATACTTGAAAATGAAAAAACAAGAAAGGTTAGAGAAACAAAAAAGTTCAGGGGCAACTAGATTGGATGGTTTCGATCCAAATCAATCAGCTGCATTTTTGCACAGGACACGAAGGAATACAGTTCGTACGGTAAATAGAAAACGTTTGCGATGTACAGGTGACGCAGTGTCATTCGCAAGTGAAATGATTACAGCTTCAGGATCTACAACTGGCCGAGTTTATTTATTTACAAACGGATGCTGTAATATTGGACGAGACATATCATTCAAACCAAATTTGTCAGATGGAAATGAGCTTGACCCCACACAACAACAGATACTTGCAGATAATCTTTACCAGTTAGGTAAAGATGCATTTATGAATGGCATTGGTATAGATATATTTTGCATCGGCAATGATGTTTTGGACGTGCAGTCCCTTTTATGTTTGGTCAAAGCTTCTGGTGGTTACGTTTTGTCTTATGCCTCATACAACAACGTTGACTTTCAACGGGACTTTCCATACGTTTGCTATGAAACGAGAATGTCTCGAGCCGTTTGCAATATCCTCGACAGTGACAAGATGATGATTTCTGCCATGAGCGACCCTAATAGATGGAATACTCTGAGTGGAGTTGTTGTGGATATAAGGATGTCAAGATATTTTGTGCCACGGCTCTGTCATGGCCCATTTACGGTTTTTAATGAATGTCAATGTCCACTTCCTAACGAGCGCGGCGCGTTTTCTTCTTCTCAGTCTTCTGCAAAATCTAAGAATTTCCCGCAAATGAAAGCTTCATCTACGAAAGAAATGAACTCTTTCATCACGCAGATGCAACTTGGGCGATTCGACCCAAAAGTTTCAATATCGATCATTTTACAAAATGAGTTTGACATTCCAGAAGGTGGTTCTCTCTTCTTCCAGTTTGTCTCGAGATATATAGAAGGAAGTGATCTAGTAACACGAGTCTGTACACAAAAGATTTGTACCTCAAGTGACACAGATACATATATGTCAACCTTGAATACTGAGGTGACATCTCTCCTTCTAGCGAAAGAGGCAGCGTATAGTGTGATGGTTAAAACTGATGGGGATGAGGGGTACTTGACACAGAGTGAAATCGAAAAAAATATTCATTCTGTCAAAAATAATATAGATTTTACAGTGAGCAAAATAGCAGCTATGCATGGTTCGTACAATGGGTGAGTTCCTACTTTTCTAAATAGTACACGTGTCTTCTAATTGTTCAAGCTGTCAATCTAATGAATGTCCATAGACAAAGAGTTGTTAAAGAAGCTCGTCTCTCACAGGATCTCTATCAAGTATTGACGAACCTCTATCATTTCCGTCGAGGTATGATCTTAGGAGATGGAAGTCGCTCATTTGATGATAGGGCATTGAGCATAGACGTTTTTCTTCGTTCTTCCTTGGGAGATTGCATGCTGATGATGGCACCTTCGTTGTGGAGATGTATGCATGAAAATGGCAGTGTTGAGTTTGTTCCAGTCCCCGCTAGTACTCTTGCATTGTGGGATGATAGTGTTCTTGCGATTGATGCCTTTGATAGTCTTTTTGTTTGGTCTGGAAAGAATACGGCCGAGGAGATTCATGATGTGAAAAGAACGGCTTCGATGCTTTATCTGAAGGAGAGATCCAAAGTAAGGTTTCCTTCACCTAGAATATATGAGCTTAATGAAGGCGAATCTATGTGTAGAAAATTAATCTCAAGGCTTGCTCAGTCTCACGGCGATTCCCACGAATCGCAGATATCACACTTTGCTGACTTATCCTCATTGAATGATTCCCAACTAGAAACGCTGAGAAATAAATTCCGTACATATAATTCAAAGTGCGATCCCAGTTTTATTGATTGGTTCCTGCGAGTTATGAAATTTCCACCGAAAGGGAGAATACTAAGTGAATAATGGCTCTATATTGATAACTACGAAATCGATGTGTCACAGATGCACCGCACCAGGTGTAAAATTTATTTTTGATTCTTCATTACCAAGATAATTCTTTGGAACGACTTGAGAAACCCTTGCTCTTCCGCATCCATGCATTTTAATTCGCACGGCAGAACTCTGTAACAGGGATCAACACTTTTATCATCCAGATTGGCCTCTATGAATATAGTGAAATCACTCTCAGATGCATTCCAGTTTGGAAGGCCATTCACTAATTTCTTGATTTGGTCAAATTTTGACATAAAAACAAAGGAGGATGATACTGTATAGTTGCTTTGAATACATAACACTTCCAAATAGAGGCGGTCTTTTTCATGGCATTTTTTGTTACCTTTGGCTTTACTTTTCATGAGCATTTGTCTGACCTTTTCGGAAACCTTTGATGTCTTCACTTTCTTTTGGTTCATAGCGTCAAACTTTTCGATGGCATGTTTTATTTTGATATAGAGTTTTAACTGATCATCCGATGGTACATCGACTTTGTCCATGGACACAACACTTTTATTTTCATGGTTGGATGCTTCTTGGTCACTTGATTGATCCAGCAGTTCTGTTTCAACGTTTTGGTCAATCGAATCATTGGTTCTTTCATCACATAAAGACGTCAAGAGCGAAGTGGTTTCGCCAGCTTTCTTATCAAAAATTTGTACAATCACCCTATCAAAGTTTTCAATATATCCCAATCTTTCAGCTTCATAAATTGGCAACATATTTGGCAACCTCCGATAAACAGAATTCTTCACTTCGCTACTACTTGTCAACTTCCTATCCAATACCAGCAACTCGGCCATTTTTTCGTTTCCAATGTTCAAGCCATTGACTACTTTTGAAACTACATGTCCAATATTACAAGACCTCCCAAAGAAATAATGGACCACTGTATGTTTCTCTTCTTCTTCTTGTGAAAAAGATTCCTCTTTTCGATCACAGTCATCGATCGTCAACACAGTATCAATATAAAATCGATCTTCTACTCGAATGTTATTATTTCCTTCTGCACGACTTTTGATTAACATCTTTCTAACCTGTGATGATACCTTTGATTTCTTTGACGACTCATCCAATTTCAGTATCAAAGCATCAAGTTTTGTTCTTCGCTCTTTTTCGGTCCTTTTCTTGACTGGCTTGGAAGGCAAGGATGACGACGACGTCTCAACGCTACCGGAATTCATCCGATACTGAGACACATCCATTAATTGAGATGGGAGTACCGTTGGATGCTTCTCTACCTTTTGAGAATATTCGCCATTTGGTAAATTGTATTCAAAATCCTCATCTCTGTGAAGGTTACTCTGAAACAAAGAATCTCTCAACGAATCATTCCGACTGTCAAACACTACCAATTTAGCAGAGGGAAACCATCCCAGCGATTGAAGTGTAATTGAATTCGGTCCAGTGGTAGCAAAAAACTTATTCACGTGGTCCGTAACATCAGTCGGGGGATTTAATGTGCAGTCATAAATCGCAAGGCATAACTCAATATTATCCTCGTGGTCTTTCGTCGTGCCGGTACCACAGTTGTGGAATGTATATTGTTGATTTATTTCCGAAAAAAGCCGAGTTTTCACCTCATTCATTAATTCTGCTAGGGAAGCATCAGCCGGTAATAATACACTGCATGATTTGGAGAGTCCTTCATTTTCTAATGATATGGAGATTCTTGAGTCTCCCATGATGAATGATCCTGAAGTTTTCAAAAATATATGCTCTTCTAAAAAAATCAACAACATGTAGATACTACATACTACCGTACATACGTACCTGTCTGTCCCTACTACCTACAGAACGACGTCAGAATAAACGCAAACTACATTCAGTTTTATGATTTGATACTAAAAATAAGTAAATATCTATTCGCCATGATTGATTTTGCTCTGTCACTTTTCATTACGAAAATATGGAAAACGTAAAACGACTTGTTGCACCTGTACTGTACAGTAGTGTTGTAGTGCCTGTTTTCTATTCTGCTTTTTTTGAAGAAAAAGTCGACTCTCTACTAGAGTAGTTGTTGCCATCTTTCCTGCAAGAACGTACAGTACAAGTACTCTCTGCTTTTCCCTCTCTAGCTGTGCACAACTGGATTTCATAGTCCCGCCCTCTAATATTTTGTCTTTGCTTGCTTAATTAATGCATCACCTTGTCAATAACCAATGAAAACACCGCAAATCCCCCACAACCAATTGCAGCTGCTTGAGGCCCTTGTTTCGCCTGCATCGCAGCACCAGTAATACATCCCGACAAAACTTCATTCCAAACATCATGCTTTCCTCTAAATTTCTCCACTAAACAATCACTGGCACCAAAAACTCCAGTTATAAATGCAAAATTTCTCGCCCAATACAAACTCTTCTCACCAGTAGCTCGAAGGGTCGTGCGCATCTGTTCTCTGAGTGGCGCCTGGGGAACTTCTTTTCCATTCAAAACTGTAACAGGTGGAGTCATATCTGACATTGCACCCAAAAATACACCCATTACGAGCCCTGCTGCTGCACCTCCAAGGGTTCCAATCACGGCTTTACCAGCGCAAGAGTTTGTGATCCATCCAAAATCCGGCGCCATCTCTTCAGGTCCTGCTATGGCACGCCATGGTACAGGATATGGCATATATTTCACATGTGGTGGTATTCCAGTATTGATGATGCTAATTTTTTCTTTGGACTGAGGAGGCAATGAATCCAGGGTCTGTGTATAGAGAGATGATATTTGCTGAGATGTCGTCAATGGACCTCCCTTTGGAGTCGTCATCATTTTGTAGATTGATTGATTCATGGCATCAGGTGCCCCAAACCCTTTTACTTCTGTTGTTTCTCTTATTGTCATTCTTGAATAGTAAAGTATTAGGAATCAAATATTACTTCAATGAAAGTTGGACATTATTTATTTGGTTGATGTGTTTCATCGTTGAGACAGGACTGGCTGTTATATGATGTCGTACCTCGTACACCAGTATTTAAAAACAGTACGGAGCTGTACGGAGTTTATCTTCTATCCTCCACCATCCGATCCACTCTCTCTTACAGATCTCTGCTGACATCTCACATCTCACATACACATAGTACTAGTTGTACAGCCAGTTCATAAGGGAGAGACGAGTGAAGAATAAAAAGTGGCGCGAATGAATAGGAGTGACGGACGAACCATGAAGAACAGGATGAATGGTCATGAAGCCTTGTTCAATGCATGGTTAGGACAAGTTAGATAGTGACAGCTCTCTTTGTGTGTCGCAGTGGATACCAATCAGTAGATTGCTCACAAAACTTTAAGACGAGAGTAGTCTTGTAGGTTAGCTGCCTAGACGGGTACTCTTTCTTTTCTTTTTCTCTCGAATGGACGCTGACGATATTTTCTCCATCGTGAATGCGCCTTCGGGCTCTTTGACTCCTTCGTCTGGTCGTGGTGTTGCTTTGGCTTCGGCGTTCCTTTCTCCAGGGGGGGTGCCAGTGGAAGTGGCTTCTTCCACTCTCTCGGACAGACCTACTCAATGGGGTCCGAGTCTAGTACTAATCCGTGATCATACTAGGGTATGCGGAGGTCAGTACGGGGCCAAAAAGAACAATTGCTTTTGTTGCGTTGAGGGAGGCACGACGAAGGGATGTCCTGGACGACATGTTGTCGTCAAGCATTGGATGACGGACTCCAATGCATGGGTGCACGCAAAGCGGG
>JAAMXU010002673.1:0-24193 GCA_019693545.1 Chaetoceros muelleri
TCTCTGCAGAAAAATATTTGGAGCTGGCAGACAAACCTTGTGGATTTCCCGCACCTTCCTACGTACACAATGGTGGTACCCCGTTTTTTCTTCTAAAAAACCGTGTCGGGTGATCACATCTTCTGTCGTTGTTTATTTTTTTTATTATTCGAATTACTGTACTACTGTATGTGAATATTTTCTGTCTCTACTTTCACCAAAAACATAATTCCATGCCTCCATTGATGTCCATGATCTCTCTCTATTCTTTCCAACACAAACCTAATATCCCCAATCGGTGCCTTCTGGACCGCCTCTCCTTTGCCACTGATCATCGTCCGCAACGACTCGAACAGGGATAGGCTGAAGTTGCCCTGGGATTCCATTAAAAACTCTCATTCCGCTTCTACAACACATTTTTTTGAAGCCAAAATCACAGCACACTTCAGGCTTCTCACAATCAAAGTTGTTCTGACAGGTGTCCTTGAGAACACTGTCAAAGAATTTTCCCATCAAATTACCCTTCTTTCCTCCATTCTGTCCCTTGGTCATCTCAGCAGCAGAAGAAGCCGTGGCTGCTGCCTTTTGTCTTTGCACTTGCTCCAACTCCCTAGTTTTTTCCTCAATCTGAAGAAATTCTGCTTCACTTATGGGTGGTAAACCAAATTTTTTCCTAGATGCATTTTTCCGATCAAATTTATCTCGATCAAACGTCATGTCGTCGTTTGTTGGTTGATGTGGATCCTCGTTTTCATTATTATTATTGGATTTGGAAAAAATATGGGATGCAGATGCATTTGGCTCTCGTTTAGCGGAACGAACCCAGGAGAATTCCGGCGAAAAAAATGACAGCGTCATCAAACTTGGATCCTGCTCCTCGCCGGGGGGTGGAAGGGGTTGAAACGCTGGCCAACTGGGAATTCCCACCCCCTCCGCACCCGGCAAAAGACCCGTTCGTCCCCCGTAGACTGCCTGTTCCTGAAGCAATGCAAAAATTCCCTGAGGAGGTGGAGATACGGGTGCATCGTTCAACAAAAGACGCTCCACCCGATGTTGATGGATCAGACCCGTCTCCCGGTCCAATTCATAGACACTAATGCCGTCAACGTAAAGTTTATTTCGGGTTCCTCCCAGGCGAGGCACCAGTTCCGCATTCCAAGACACACGAATATTTTTCCTGGCACAATCGTAGGCAAGCCGAAAGGTAAGTCCCGATTTCTCTGGATGATAAAATAGACGGACCACCATGTGAAGAAAGTAAAAGGAATTTTTATAACTCTGAAGCGAGTGAAGGGTCACACCGCTAGGGTCGACCACTTGTATATCGGGCGAGTATATTTCATAAGCAGGAGGCTTGACCAAAAGGTGGGGGTAATCCTTCCGCAGCGTGTCTAACGCTCTTCCCAACTGAAGTTCAAATTCCGAATTGGGGCGATTTGGGTCACGATCGGGACTGGACCAACTCATGGTGGAAGGGTTGTTGTCACTATTGGTTGTTGTCTTGCCAATATCGCTGCTGCTGGAAGCTTGCATCATGGAAGGAAGAGTCGTAACTTTGCCGCGAATATTTTGAAACAAACCATTGCTTTTGCCACGAGGAACAAGATGCAGCAATTGTGGCGCTTGTCGACGTTCTCTTCGAATAACCGACCTGATCCTTGCAGTTGTATCGAAGGAAGAGGCCCCTACTAACAGAATCACTACGGATGTGATGGTTGACCAAGATGTTTGATGGTTTTTCTTTTTGAAGCCCGCGTGCTTGGCCTTACTATGCAATGGACGTTGCGATGGTCGCATGGTTGTTGAATCGTGCCGGCAGTATTCTTGTAGTTGTTGTTGCTTTTGTTGATTGTCTGTTGTTGCGTTACTGCTGCAGTATGTTATCTTTCTACTACTCTTGGTACTACTAGTAGTAGCAATGGCAATCGTCATGCTTTTTTTAAGCAAACAGTATTGCAATAATATGAATAGGCCAATCAATCAATCAATCAATAACTCAATCAATCACTGGTTACAACTACTGTGATTGATTTTATAATATATATAATATTAAATAATCATAAAAGAGAAAGAGTCAGTCGGTACCTAAAGTCTTGTTGTACTACAGTACAACCAGCAGCTAGCTACACTAGCAGGTGGTCGTGACGTCAAGAAGTGTAGAAGAAGAAGAGAGATCGCAACCCCTTCTTGCTCTGATGATATTTTTTTGTAGAAATGTTGTGTCAGGGCGGCGGCCAAGCGAAGCAAAGCATGACGTCAACGATTCTTCTTTGTCAGACAGTCAGTCGGTCTGTTTATCCACCCCCACCCTGACTTTGTTTCTCCCCCTCTGGGTTTGTTTGTTTGTTTGTTTGTCTGTCTGTCTGTCCCCTTCTCTGGAGGTCTGTCTGTCTGTCTGGACTGACGCACGTACTTGTTGTACACTTGTTTGGAAACCAACATTTTTTTTACAACACCACCAATGTACGTGTAGCACCAGGTACCTGGTACCTGGTACTAGGTACCACCGCAGTTTTTTTTGAAAAAGAGCCCCCACCGTCCAAGCAAGCAAGAAGCAAGCAAACGAAACGACCGCCCTACTGTATGTACGAGTACTGTACGTCCGCAACAAGAAAGATTTCTTCTTTTTCGTCGTCGTCTTCCCCACAGTAGTGTGCTCTTTGGTGCAACATTATTATATTTGTTGGTCAGGGAGACGTTGCATACATTTCCAAAGTGAAATTCAACATCAACATCGTCATCATCGTCATCGTCACCATGAAATTCTTCACTGCTAGTTTTCTTGCGCTCGTTTCCTTGGCTGCAACTGCTTCTGCATTTGTCCCCTCTATCATTGCCAGCAATCATGGCCCTGCCTTCCGCACTCGTTCTCTTGCCCCACTTCAAGCAGAAATTACCACTGCTCTTATCAAGGAACTCCGTGAGCTTACCGGGGCAGGAATGATGGACTGCAAGAAGGCTCTTCAGGAATCAGAGGGAGACGTGGAAAAGGCCATTGAGAACATGCGCACATCTGGACAACTCAAGGCCGCCAAGAAGGCTACCAAGGTTGCCGCCGAGGGGCAGATCGTAGTTCGTTCCGATGCTTCGGGAGCTGCTCTTGTAGAAGTCAACTGTCAAACGGACTTTGTTGCCAAGGATGAATCCTTCCTTGCCTTTGCTGCCAAGGTTGCAGACGTTGCCATTCAAAGTAGACCGGATATTGAAGCTCTCAAGGCTCAATTTGAAGAGGAGCGTACGACCCTCGTTGCCAAGATTGGAGAGAATATTGAAGTGCGCCGTGTATCCTATGTGGATGGGGAAAAGTGCGCCACCTATTTGCACAATGGAGGGAAGATTGGCGTCGTTGTTGCGGGTAAGGGTGATGACGTAACTCTCAAGAACATGTGCATGCATGTTTGTGCGTCTGCTCCTCAGTTCCTTTCCCCGGAAGATGTGCCAGAAGATGTCGTTGAGAAGGAACGAAAGGTCCAACTTGAGATTGCCATGAACGAGGGAAAGCCTGCGGACATTGCTGAGAAAATGGTTTCTGGACGTATGAAGAAGTTTGCGGGTGAGGTGGCACTCAAGGGACAGCCCTTTGTCATGGAGCCTAAGAAATCGGTTGGAGACGTTCTCAAGGAAAATAAGTCCGATGTGACTTCGTTTGTTCGACTTGAGGTTGGGGAGGGTATTGCCAAGCAGGATGGACCTTCTTTTGCGGAAGAGGTTGCGGCCATGGCCAAGGGAGAAAAGTAAGGAATAACAGGGAAAAAAAAAGTGATGCAACCTATTTTTACTATATAATATAGAGTATTACGAAACACAAATCATATTGCAATGGGCATTCCGATCAGACATTCTTTGTCGCAGTGATCTCATGTGGCTTCCAGTAGTACAGTGTGTGTGTGTGTGTGTATATCTATATATTATGTAAGTATATATATTTAAATATATATATATATATACATAGCATTGCTTACTTTCTTCGATTTTTCCACAAACCTCCATATCGGTAGAATGGATGAGCTGCATCACCATCAACTACACCTCCCGAAGCAACCTTCCAACATTTCCCACAAACCATGTGCCACTCAAGACTTTCATCGTAAGTGCATCTGATTAACAAATCGACACTCTTACCACACATGTGACATTGCTTTTGACCAGCTGTTTGATCGCCTCGACCCTCTCTTTGGGCTCTTCGCTGTTGTTTTTTTAGTTTCTTTGCTGCTTTCCGCATGGCGTTTTTGGACGTGGTGGTAGTAGGTGTATCAATACCATCATTCGGAGGTTGGATGTCGTCATCGTCGTCATCGTCATACATTGCCTTACTACATACATCCTTCTCATCATCATCATCATCATCCTCATCTACTTCTTCCAAACGATTTCTTGCCCTTGAAGAATCCTCGCTGCTATGGTAGTGGGATGGTAGGTGAGATTCTAAATCATTTTTGTCTTCATCATTTTGAACATTAGTGAGCAGCGAGGGTAGTATTCTTGCTGGTTGTTGTAAGGATTTGTTATGTTTCATTAGTATTCGTCGTTTCCTATTGCAACTCTTGCTGCAAGTGGAGACTTCATCCCAGCAACGTTCCCATTTTTTACGCCAAGTGAAAGGCCGGCCACAAGTCACACACTGTTTGAATGGCAAATTTTCTTTCTTGACTCCTCTTGGCATTCTTCTGTTTGTCGTTGCTCTACTACTACTACTACTACGCGTACTTACTAAATGGATACTTTTATTGAAATGAGATGTTGATGATAATACTAGTGGATATATTCCATGAAATATGAATGATGGAGGGTAGTTCCTAACAACAAAGACTGTGCAAAAGAAAGAAAAAAACATTGGAGACAAGAAGCAATGGGTGCTGGTGAGTTAATTAAAATAGTAAAACGACACTCACTTACACGATACATTTCACGTTGGTGCACAGCACACAATGAAGGAAGCAACAACAAACAAAGCAAAGCAACAAACCAAACACTAAATATTACACAATCAATCAATCAATCAATAAGCATCCAGCCACCAAGTGGTGAGTCGAGTCTGAGCAGTGAGAACTCCTCGAGGGACAAATGCCGGGGGATGTAAAACTGTAGCGAAAACAGAAAACAAATCACATGCATACTACAGTACATACAGAAATATTGATGGAATCCAATCAGTTTCATGGTTTGTGAGACATGGGAACCAAACTAACCACTGACTGACTGACTGACTGACTGACTGACTGACTAACTGACTAACTGACTAACTGACTAACTGACTGACTGACTGACTGACTGACTGACTGACTGACTGACTGACTGACTGACTGACTGACTGACTGACTGACTGACTGACTGACTATCTGGACTGGACTGCCGAAGGCAGTATTGTATTACTGCAGTTGTCCTGAAAGTTGTGAGAGAAAGAAAAAATGCAAAAGAAAAAGTTGAGGTGGTCTACAGGTTGCATGTTGTTGTCGTTGTTGGTACTCTAATGTACTACTACTACACGGTACTATCGTACAGTTCAGTATGTTCTATGTTCACATGAATGCAAGTAGGCACTACAGTACGAACTACGAATGTTACACTTCAGCAGGAGGACTGTTGTTCAGTGTTCAAGTTTTCCAGTGCCCCCTGTCGTCACCTTTTTTTGGATTCATTTTTATACTCTGTACAGTATTACTTGATGGTTGAATGAATAGTTGACAAAAGTAAAAACACGCTAGTTAATCTTTTATATCTATTGCCTCTCTCTATCTATAGATGGATAAACATCCATGACTGGTCCTCATTTTGAAAGAAATGCTTGCACTTTGTAATCATTTGTCATGTCTCTAGGAAGAAGAAAGAAACCTGACCGGACCCAACGCAACGTGGCATCTGCCTAAGAAATCATGCAGCATCCACCAGAAGATACAGCAGCTGATACTGCACCCATATAGTTTCCCTGGTTCAAATATGATAGAATACTCATCATGGTGTCAAAGTTGAAATTATCATTATGCGTCATGGAATCCTGTTCGCCATCTGCCTTGAACGTATAAGGAAGATCCAATACGGTTCCCGAATGGCAACAGTCCATAATGGAAGTTACAAAAACACCTTTCTTCATGGGGATCACAAGTGTCTTGAGTAAATCGTCATCGCGAATCATTCCACTATTCTCATAGTCCAGCGGTACCAGAGTTTCGTCATAGCCATCGGCTTCGTCGTTGTTATCATCTCGTACTTTAGCTCCATGTCCAGAATAATGACAATAAACACAATCTCCTGGCTCACTTTCCAAAACAAGTTTTCGATAGGCATTCAAAATGTTGTCCCTAGTAGGATCTTGGTGAACCCCGTCATCCAGTAAAACGGTCATGTTTTCTTCTTCAAAGTTATGCACATCCATGAGGTACTCTTTCATGTTCAAAACGTCATTGTGACAACCAGAGAGTTCCCCATCCTGTCCAACATAATTGATTCCAATTAGAACTGCGCGCTTGGTACCAGAGAACCCATCGGGTGTAATGTCAAACTTGGTATCAACATTTAGCTCCCTGGATGACGAAAGCTGCGGAATTTGAGTGAAATTTTTATCGCGAAGAATCGTTCTCATTTTGAGTAGCACATCCTTGAAGGAAAGAGCTTCGTCTAGAGCATGCTTGTCAGCATAAAGAACATTTAAAAGAGCAGAAGTACAGGCTCCTCCCGCACGACCTGCAGGGTCGGGGAGTTTGAAAGAAGACACATTTGAAACGTCTGCAGATGTTTGCTTATCTTCGCAGCCCGAAATCATTCGGACCTCTGCTGGTATTGCGGCCTCTGCTTTTTCATGAAACATTCTGAACAATTAATGTGCAAATAAATGGGTGGGATTGTGTATAAGTTTTATGAACACTTTTGCATGAGTGTGGGGTGTGGTCCCCCTTTGCCATTTTATGTTTTTGATGATGGTGCCTATTCGGCGATACAAAAGATAGTAAAGGGTTGTTTGTGTCCCATGGGGGCAATTGTAGTTGACAAAACATGTGTCCTTTCCAGGTGTCATTTGGTCTTTTGAGCGAGAAACATACCGCTATTGTACTGTACAAATAGAGTGGAGGGGGCGGGGGTGGGTGGTGGGAGAGAGAGGAAAAATCAAAAATCACATGTTGCTTCTCTCTCTCTCTGTCTCTCTACATACATAATACTACTGTACACAGAAAATGATGAAAAGCCCGTCCTGGCTGGTACAGTAGTAATGTAGAGTACGTACTGTACTGTAGATCGGTACTGTCGGGAGAGACCTTGTTGTGGTCACGTGCACATTTTGCACATGTTTTTGGAATTCGAAAATAATTTGGTGTATAAATAAAATACAACGAAAACACTTGATGAATACTAACACGCGTTATCAGAATTAATACACAAACACCGCAACAAACAATTAAGATGGTATACGTATCTTCAAATGGGAACCTTACAAGCAGAAAGAAATTCACAATCTTCAACTTTGTCCAGGGTCTCTTTTCCGGAATTTATGAGTTTTTTTCTCTTTTCATCACTTCCATAACAGGCAACCCCACTCAGATTCATCAGGGGAGACGAGGACAGCAGAGGATGTCAACAAGGCCTGTCCAAAGAAATCGGATACAAGGAAGCAACATTAGAACCGTTCGAAATCTTGGTGTTGCTCAGGTGAGTTTTTGGTTCGTTCGTGTGGAATGATGTAATCATGTGAGCGTGTGGGTGCTGGCGGAATCTAATCATCATTCGTTGTTATTTTATACGTTTGTTCGTTCAGACTCCTTGCAGTGGAGGAGGGTGAGGAAGGTAGTGCCGCAGACTGCGGGCAATGCTTGTTCTTCCTTTCTTTTTGTATCTAGGTATCCAAAGGAAATAGAATGCTCTGCGGCACGTGACAAGAAAATCAAAAATTGAGAGAAAAACTTAGTTATATGTGAATGATGTTCATTGTGGGAATTTGGAAGAATCGTTCAAATAATTCCTTGATGAACTGAAGATGATACACAACATATAAAAAATTTGAAACATAACATGCATATGTCATGTAGTATATAAAAAAGAAACGAATGGTGCACTCGAGTGTAAATAATTCACTCTGTATATGAAAATAATGTAGATAAAACATATTGGCCATGGACTCTTTGAAAAGATGGAGAGTGTTGGCACTTGGAATCAAATTAATTAATAATGTCATTTTATTTGCTTGGCTCGTTAATTTCTGTCTCTATATTATATCAGAGTATTTGTTGGCTATTGTTGGGTACGTACCGGTACCCGGTACGTAACTCTATCATCACCCATCTAAAGAGAGGAAATGGACTAGTGTAGTGTATTAGTAACGGCAAAGAGCTGAAAGAGTCTTCAAAAAGGTACAGCACTGCCATCAACAGGATGCCCCCTTTGGAATGTCTAGATGATGTAAGGGAACTCAAATCAGCACTGGCCCATTCAAAAACTACCAAAGATCGACTATTTACTTTTAGTTTGGGACTAATTACTTCCTTGGATTGTCTAGTCTATGTCGTCGTGAACTACAACATATATAGTGATCGGCAGGAGGACAAGAAGCACTGGCAGGACCAGGAAATTCGTCATGAGGAATCAAACTTTGTTGTCGTAGTATTGTCTTACTTGAAGAGATTTTTATTTTGGAAACGTAAAGCTGACTTGGTCGTAGAGGACGAAGTTAGTGACAATGCAATGTTCTTGACTAATGCTGCGATGAGGATTCAAAATATAGTTTCATGGGCATTTGTTATCTTGTGGATGCTAGACGCCATCAGAGTCGCATACCACGAGTACTGGAAACAAACTTGCAAACGCATACATTTTCATCCTCGCCTTTGCTACAAAAAAGACCAAACAATCATATCTTATTGTTCCTCGCCTACTGCAGTTGCTCTGGGCGTCTTTTTGCTACACGTCGCTCCTTTATGGATCGATGTATTTTTACATCGAGCTTCCCACGTGGGACATTTGGGGTTGGAACATGCAAAGCAATCCCTCTTGGGAATTTTGAAATATATCGCCAAGCATATAGCTACGTTTGCATTCTATCACCCACTCTACTTTCAACAACGACTGGCAGTGACAATTAGCGTAATTCGATGGTTACGGTATATCCTTCCTATTCTTTCCTCTTTCAATAAGATATGGAGCAATTTCAAAAAATTCTTGATTGTCTACAGACAGCATAGAGCTGCGATGTTGGCCCGCAGGGTAAAGAAGAGACTTTGGGGACGGATGACTCCTGAGGAGAGAGCAGAGAAAGCTGCTTTGCGTATTCAATGTGTTTTTAGACAATGCCAGGCTTCAAAATATGTGAAATCGTTGCCTATAAACAATAGCAGCGAGATAGCTTCAGCAATTTTAATACAAAGAGCATTTCGACGGTGTCTTTTATGGAATCGATCAAAGATTCGTTTGAAAGGAGAAAAACTACGAGAATTTTGCAACAGGACACCAAACCTTCTCACATCGTATGACGTGGCAAAAAGAAATGAGTTGGAAATTGAGTTGAAGCAAGAATTAAAGGAAAAGGAGTTGAATTTGTTATTGATAAGGCCAAACTCTGCGTTTTCAACAATTTGGAAGGCAATTGTGCTGCTTGTCATTTTGTTAGATATGGTCCCGCCGCATGATTATTTTGGGACAAAGAAAAACAAACGTACAAACATTATTTCCTGGGAAATCAATGATTGGTTCGGTTCGATGATAAAAACTCCTGAAGACAAGCAATTTTGTGAAATGAAGAATTCTAGTAGGGGATTCTCCCGATGGTTTAATGTCTTTGGATTCTACAGGAACTTAGAGGTTATGAATCATTCCAAGAAAAACAGGCCGTGGTACTGTTCGAGAGCAATTCTTGTAATTCAACAATCCTCTTTAGCCCTGGCCACTGTTGTCCTTGATAAAATGCCAATTTTCGTTGGCATTGTCTTACTATCAGATGTGTTCATAACATTTTTCACTGGAGACTTCAATCACGTTGGTATTCTTGTACCACAACCATTTTTCAAGCGTTGGATATTGGGACTTGGGCTAAAGTTACTAGCCAATCCTTTGGCCAAGCCAATGACTACTTCCTTCTTTCGTTTCATAATGGATGTTGGTCCAGGGAGGGTAACTTACTGGTATCTTGCCGTTGTTGGGCCTATTTCAGAGCACACCTTTCTCACCAACAGTTGGTTAGCGGCCTTTCGAGCTATAAAAAATATTTAAATATGTCTATTGGATGTTCATCCCAGATAGGAGCTGTCAAAAAGAGAATAGACTTTATTTGGCATTATCAAATAATACAAACAACTGGAATATCAAGAAGTTGTGGCTTGTAACACACACCACCCTCGCCTCTGGAAAATTATCTTTTTCATAATGAAACCAAATAGTAACTTTAGTCTGTTTATCATTTTTCTTCTATGTTTGCTTCTAGCTACACCACGTCGTTTCAAAAAATCAAACAACAACGCAGAATCAGCCTTTATGATTTCAAGTCCCAGTTTATATATATGATGAAAACATCGGAAATCCTATAAAATGTCAGTTATTGAATACAGGTCAAGTTAGCGGAAGTCCCCAACTCAAGTATAACTCCGTGTTTTTACTCATCGTCGTCGTCGCCATTGCCATCTCCTGCTTTGACTAACTTGTCCTCTTCGTCCAATACCTCGTCCAACTCTGCCTTGGCTCTCTCAAGCATCATGGCCTTCTTCTTCTCTTGTTTTCTTTTGAATTCAGCTAGTTCCTTCCTCTCATCTGTTTCTTGTCCATGAAGCATCCTGTACTTGAGATCTCCTTCGAACATTGCCCTTTCCCATACAGATTTGATATACTCTTCTTCTGTATAAGGCATGTCACCAGAAGTTGCCTTGCGAAAGTATTCGCGCTTGGCCCATTCCCTTGCAATGTCTTCGATTTCTTTCTGTTTCTTTGCTTCGTACTCTTCCCTAATCCTCTCCTTTCGCTCTCTGGCAGATTCATCGAGTTCTTTTTGTTTTTGAGCAAGCCATTCATCTTGTGGAGTTAGGGATGGAGTACGGGTCTTATAATCTTCAATTGCCTTTTCATAAGCCTGTTTGTTACGCCGTAAACGAATAAATTTTGAATTGAGCATGACTCTTTCACATGACATTCCGCTTGTATCATCTATCGATGCTACATAATGTCTATTCTATGCACTCACCTTGGGTCCCTTGGAAATCATATGGTCAATCTCTTGAGGCCTGGTATATCCCCCCTCTCTCAGCCCCTTCACCAACTTGGCTTCCGTAGCGTTGACATTGACCACTTCTGTAAACACCAAAGCCTTGTTAGCAGCAGATTCGAGACCTAAACATTCTGCCAACACACGGAGTGACTCATCTCTAGAATAAGTGGCATTACTGGGTAGCATAGCCTCTAGAGTTCCAAAATCGGCAATGCCATAAGGTTTTTGCCCTTCCGGTGTCTCCGTAATGGTCCCCACTGCCACAAGGGTGAATTTCAAATTTTCTTTGCCTTGAAAGGCCTCAAGCGCCTTTTTAGCCTTATTGACGTCATCGATATTTTGCGCATCGGTGACAAGAACAGCCACATTCTTCACATTGGCCTCGTGCGCCAGCTGCGCAACTTGTTCCACCACTGCGAGGTCGCATCCAGCATTGGCTACCCAGGAGGTGACGCCTTGAAGCTGTCCCACGGTCGGCAGAGCTCCGGGAGCAGTGGCTTGAACAAAGTCAAGTTTGTCAAGGAGTCCGGAATATCTAGAACTTCTAGAAATTAACCTTTTCTTGGCAAACTGCGCATCGTCCACAAAGGCAACAATCTTTTCAAATCGAAAAGCGGATTCTTCGTTGTTAAGAAAGTTGAAAATCGTTTGATCTGTGCGTTCTTTGGAATTCACCCAGCCAGAAACTAGGACCGTTCCGTGCAAGTTGGCTCGCGCCGCGACCGGTTCAGGCGGTTTCAGATAAGATTGGATCTTCTGCTCGGGGTCCGGGTCTTCTTCCTTCCATCGTGAGGGCGGGCCGCGAACGCCCCAGGATGAAATAAATAACTTTGTGGTTGACGTAGAAGGTGCGGCACAACTCTGACTGGGGCATGGGCGTAACTGAACAAAAGCAGAAGAAAGACTCGTCATGCTAGCTGCTGCGAGAGCCAAAAACAGTTGGCATTTCTTTAGATTAAACGGCATCCTTTGTCTATTTTTGTTCTTGAAGTATTGTCAATGTACTTGTAGGCAGTATGAGTTTGAATCAGTCGGGGGGGGGGGGATTCGAGGATGATTGATACTGGTACTCTTGTCTTATAATAGAGAGGAGTTTAAATATCGAAAATTGAAAATTCTTTGTGTCCTGTGCCGTCCTCTTCCGAGTCAATCAGGTAGTTAGTATTGGTATGATGGTACCCTACCAGGTACTTGTACAGGTAGAGCGAGTGGGCTGGTGTAGCGAGACAACAACAAAAGGAACAAGCAAATGTGACGTGAAGAATCGCATGGAAAAGAAACGAAGAAAAAGAAGAAACCCCAAAAAGATCGCGAGGATGGGAGAACGATTTTAGATTCCACATCATACACTGTGTAGGTTGCTAATACTACCACACACTTTACTACCGTGTCTTTAGTATTGCTACAGTACAGTGTTCCCTACTTTACACTCTCTAGTAGAGGTTCCGGCGGATGATGTCATCGATTGTCGTCTGTCATGTCCACACACAAGTTTAGGCCCGTTCCAACAGATCCACAACTCGTCCACAACTGTTCCACAACTCTTGCCACAAGTCGTTATTCGGCTGTTAAGAAGTTGTGGAAAGGCCATTTAGAGTTGTGGAAAAAATTAATTCCCTCAAAAAAGACTCTTTTGGGAGGGAATTAATTTTTTCCACAACTCGGAAATTCTTTCCACAACTTCCATCCCCCCCACAAAATTCTTTCCAAATCTTCCCTTCCCCCTTCATACGGCACACTTTGTCCAGGAGGATGCTACAAAGAAAAAGGATAAGGACATTACAACTGGTGCTGCTTACACAAGCAATGATGTGACGGATGAGTTTGAAGTTGGACTAACTGAAAGAAGGTAATGAGTCGATAGGTTCAGGCCAATCTAAGGTTTATTCTAAAAATCATTTAATTAATTTACTTAAGACACAAGGTAATTTAATAACTGATCTGAGATTCGTATTACTTAATCATTCTTGCTGGATTGGATTTGTTTCTATCTGTATTCTATTACTAGGAACAACAGAAATCATCATTCCCTTTCTTTTGTGGAAAGGTTTGTGGAAAAAAGTTGTGGAACAAAATAAAATCCATTCCAACAGAGCTTCTTTTTTTGCCACAACTGCCTTTGCCATAAGTGATTTCATTGGGTGATTTTGGAGGGAAAAAAGTTGTGGAAAGCCATTTGTGGGAAAGTTGTGGACGAGTTGTGGATCTGTTGGAACGGGCCTTACTGCACCTGGTACCCCGGGTACATGTGTGTGTACACTACCCTACTTGAAATGTACCCTACCGTACTACTGTATGGTACCACAGTACGGTAGAGAATACCAATTACAGTGTTTCTATTTTTTTTTGTACAAAAAGAGAAAAAATGATTGCAAATACTTTACAGTAGTCCTTTCATGTCTAATCGCAGTGGTCCACTTTATCTGTACTACCAATGGCGCTGTGAATGATGGAAAGTGTGGTGGCATCAGTATGTCTTTTACTTCAACGAAACATGACCCCGTTGCGTATCAATCGGTCTTCTCATCTGCGGCAATGAAGAAACCAACCACCAGTGCAATGTTTACAACATCTCCTTCTACTACTACTACTACTAACAGTGAAAGACACAATCATCTACTACACGTACACGTAGCAAGTGTAAAAGGTACTGCAACAGGTAAGACAAGAACAGGGACGACAATTTTTAGACATACAATTAGGCCACAAACAAAACTATCCATGGGATTTCTAGACTTTTTCCAATCAAGAGAGAGCGATTTCATAAAATTACAGGAAACCCAAGATGCTTTTGGACCGGGTCCTGTTGTATTACTTTACAATGTTCCCAATGAAATTCAAGATGAGGAAATATCATGGATGATACAGGATGGGGCTCCACTGGCATGCAAAAAGTGTCAAGGGAAAATGGTGCCATTTCGAAGAGTTTATCCGGAGCAGTTTGTTCCTGTGGAAGAAGAAGAAGAATGCAAGTCACAAGAAGGACGGAAAGACAATAGTGACGGCACCTACCATGACTTGACTGTGGAACAGCTATTGGAGAATGTCTTGAAAGAATGGAACGAAAACAAAGAATGGGAATATATTATACAATCGCAGTTTGCAACAAACCAGGTTGTCACTCGGAATCATAATGAAGCTTATTACGAGAAATATGCCCCGATCCTTTATTTTTCCGGCTTTGGCCATGATGAAATGATGAACACCTACAACATCATATCCAACGAAATTTTTCAAGAGACTCAGGGCAGAGCAAAGGCGGCATGTGCCAAAGTTGTGAAGCCTGCCATGCAAAAAAATGTTTGTCAACTCTTGTCAGAAATTAGCAATGATCACGCGCAAGCCATGGAGAGTTGAGTGCCGTTGTGAGAGTTGGTACAAGGTTTTGCTGCAACAGTACCGTACTAGCAAGATGAGATAGAGGTAGTGTACCCTCTACTCTAGAGAGTAATGTACCGTGTACACACTACCAGTAATGTACAGCATGCCGTACCAGTAGTACTGGTACCTGGTATTCTCTACGCTAGCTCTAGCTATAGAGCTTCATAATACTCTGTAGTAGCCATTCATCTCATACAGCAGTAACACACCTGGGTAGTCACACTGTAGTCACCTGGGTATGTACCGTACCTTACCCTCTCTACTTCTCTAGCTCTAGAGATTACGTGCATACGATTCAAAGAGTATTATTTCACTTCACCCCTCTCTTTTTACGAATCTTCTCTTTTTCTCACAAAAAATACTACGTCTGACATTTGCATCATCACACTGCCACATCTCACATAATAACACTGTACCTACCTATCTATCTACGCTACAGCACTTTGGGCATCTCTTTGTATAAAGCAATAAAGCACTCTAGATCATCATGTCTGTTTTGAAAGAAACCAAGAAAAAGAACTATCAGAAGAAGACGTCCCTGCTCTTGACTATTGACTCCTTTCACTGTGTAGATGAAAAGGGAGACAAGAAGGGTCCTGTCCCACCCTCAAAGGTCTCATCGTCCCTCACAGTTGCTTTTATTGTCATGGTTCTAGTGCTACATGAACAAATTTATCGTTTTCTATTGTTTCACTTCGCGAGAGATCTTCATCCTGTATTGGAAATCGAGAGACATCGCCATATTCTGGCAAGGCATATTGCAGTTGATGCGTTTTCTTGTGCTGCTGTAGCATTTATTGCTTACAAACACAAGCACTTTCTCCGCCAGTTTTGGACGATGAGAAGGGATCAGAACTTTCACCAGAGACTGCATCAATACAACCCCGCAGGACATCAAGTATTGCTGTTTTTCTTCTCTTACCAAGTTAAAAACATGTACGATACGATCAAATGGAATGATGGTGTAGTGTTCATCCTTCATCATGTGTTTGCCGGGGCTGCTGCATGGGGTGGAATGTATCCTGGAGTAGCATCCGTGTACTCGCTTTTTTTCATGGGCATCAGTGAAATCAGCACCTGCATTCTTTGTCTTTTGGCCAATTTCGATGACGATTTTGGAGTCAAGGGGCTGGATCAAGCATTTCCATTGACTAGAATGATACTAGGAGTTACCTTTGTTGTAACATTTGTCATTTGTAGGATACTGCTCTGGCCTCTCTTTACATTTCATTTTTTGGGAGATGCAAGGCAAGCACTTGAGAGGAATGGGCCCTTTGAGACTCCGGCTGTGAAAAATGCTTTGCGAATGATGATGGTCGCGTGTTGTGGATTGTCCATCTTGCAGGTAATTTGGTTGGGAGAAATTGTGATGATTTCCAAACAAGAACTTTCAAAACTGTTGTTGTAATTATGAATGATGCATTTATCAAGAGAGGAACTATCTTCCCAGAGACAGTTGGGATTTTGTACTTAATGTCCATGCTTTTAAGCTATAGTACTAAACAGTAGATAGAGAGCACTTAGACTTGCATTATTTTTTGTGCAATGTACAAATCGTTTCTAGTTGGCTAGAAACTACCAGTAGTGCAGTATCCATCCAATCGCCATGTTGTGTGTGATAAGATGTGAGATGTGATGCAGCAAATTTAATCCTATTACCCATTGCGGCAAAGTCATGATTATGTGTGCTAATATACATGTATGTGTGTGTGTGTAGATTAGCCGAGTTGTCTTTACCATGAAGTCTTCAATTTCCCACAAATTTGATCTCTTGATAAAGAACCACCACCTTCTGCTACTGCTGCTTCAATCCCTTGGGTTCCTAACTTTGCTCGCTGATAACGAATCTTGCAGGGTGTATTGGAAATTTTGGCAGCAAATACCGCAAAATTCCCAATACCAAAGACGATGCATTTGGCGTGAATTCCAAGAAACAAATCCAAAAATACTGAATAATACTGCTCAAGTTTTCCAGGAGGCGTTGCTTTGTCAATATGAAGGTTTTCGTCATCGAGTTGCCTAGATACAATGTAAAATTTCGATGCCACACGTTTGGCTATTGAGTCAATGCTGCTTTCAGGATTGTTTTCTTTGGAAAATGTCCGATTGTAATTATCGTCATGGAGTTTCTTCTTATTGGACGACAAGTCAAAGGCAAAATAGTTTACCAGATCTTTTGTGTCACTCATCATATACACTGGTAGCAAGAATTTGGATGAATCCGACGGTGATGTTCCCGAAGTTGACCAAAGAGGTATAACAATATCATTAGCACCACTACCATTACTATACTTTAACAACCGAGTGCATTCCAATGCTCGCACAGCAACCTTTATGGCACTCTCTCGAAATTCATTGGCAAAAGGGGGCACATTACGATCGGCATTGCCAGCATATCGTCCATCCATTTTTGCATTTCTCTTGTAACCACTTGGATGTCGTACCCGCAAATGCACAGCGATGTATTCCTGTGCCGTCAAATTCAATGATTGAGTGATGTGATTGTACATGGTTTGTATGGGAGGACTTAACTGAAAAAAAGAATGAAAAATATTACCAAACGTGGGGGTATGATGAATCATATCTGTTTCACCCTCTCGTCGAAGGTGGTTTTCCAACCAATCTTCATTCCCATGTCCCATGATTTCAAACTGCACAATTTTTTCATCCTTGAGACCACCCCTTGTCAAATTGTAATAATTGGCATCCATCATTTGAGAATAATTTTTTCCACGAACATGTCCATTTCCAACATTTGTTTCCAGCGATGGAATATTGGAGAATCGTCTAATACAATCTCGGAGATGTCTGCATTGTGTCCATTCCTTGGGCATCCTCCAATCTATAGAATATTCAACAATGCTTGTTGTTGTGTTTATACCATTGTCATTGATTTGTAGGCTAGGAACAGAGGAATGCAATGTCGGTGGTACAAGAAATTTGTCAAGTGAGAAGGGTTTGAACCATTGTATCATTAGAATTCGGTTGGACCTAGCCGCAAGGAACAGATCCAAAGGCAACTGTCCCAAACGATCGTGCAGACCACCGCACTGGTGTGTGTGGCAGATTCGTATGAGAATGTTAGGAGCCTGGGGGTCAATGAATATTTTATTCCCCGGATATTTCAATCGCATATCATGGTGCCACTTGAAATATTGCACAACCCATTTTGGTAGATGAGAATAATAGGTGGACATCATTGTGGAATTCTCCTCCTCCTCCTTCCCTCCATGCCCAAGAAGCTTCTTGTACTCATCGTGGTCGTCACCAGCACCAGCAGCACGGCTGTCCTCGTCGTATTTGTCAGTGCTTCTTCTGCGCTTTTCCATCAGCATCGCATTGGAAGAATTACTGGTTACTTGCAGGGTCTTATATTTATTGCTTCTATTCCTATTTGCATTACTAGTACTACTACTACTGCTATTGGAGGAGGGGGAGGACCATTTCTTGTTGGCACCCATTGTTTCTGTTTTTGTAAAGCTAGTACCAATGGCATCAGTCTTCCACCTAGTAATACTGCTGCTGCTGCTGCTGCTGCTGCTGCTGCTAATACTACTACTACTACTACTGCCCTGATGACGTTCAGCATTGTTCAACATGAATGCCATTATCACAAAGGTAGAAATACTCATTACGAAAATACATAGACCCAATATCCATGAGATAATTGTCACGAGAGGACGAGGAAGCGTCCATTTCTTTCTTCTTCTTTTCTTTGGCCCATGCTGCGAGCTCATACTTCTTCCTGAGCGGTACGTAGACGTGGTTGAGATATCTAAACCTACCGCTTTTTTTTCTATAATTTACTAATAAATGTGATTCTTTTATTCAATATTGAATACGCCCATGAATTGTTTTGCATCAAAGTAAAGAAACGATTCTTGCTGCTGCTTGATTGCCCTACCTTTTTGTTTTCATCTCAGAGAGAGAGTTTGTTTGGTGTTTCGTGTTGCTAATCGCCAAAAATGAAGGGTAGTACGGAGGACCCTACCTACCAGAGTGGTACTGATACTGCAGAGCACTGCACTGCCCCAGTATTTCTTACAGCAGTGAGTACCCCACAGGTAACACTACTACAGTACTACAAGTACCTAGTCGTACGTAGCCGGGCTACCATGCCTGGCCGTGCGTGGCCGTCGTATGGTACTCTGGTACCATTACCTTTCTACGCTACACTAGTGTACTTGTAAATACCGGTACCTCTCTACTAGACGACGGTGATCGATAATAGTAGTACGTACAGTACAGTAGTACTACAACCATCATCATCAGGAACAGTGCGACCACTACTGTACACTGGTACCTTACCAGTACTACGTACTTCGTACTAGCTAGTCTCTCATTTTCTCAGTCAGGACTGAAATGAAGTGATACGATATTATTGTATATGATATATGTGATACCAATAATAATACATACATCAGTACAGTAGAGCACACAATAAATACTCCTTCTCCTCTCTATAAAAAGAAAAAAGACTTGATCATGTCTTGGCCTCCGCCATTTCAATTTGCTTCCATGTTTGGTAACAAAGAAGAAAAGAAGAATGCCATCTCGCCTTCATTTACCAGCCAAAGCACCAAGCCTAGAAAGCAGGTGACGCACCACTGTGCCTTTGTGCACATTGACGAGGTTCTTCCGTCAACTAGAAAAGGCGGCATTTGCCGAAAGAGTAAGATTGATGATGATTGGAAGAAGCAGGAGGACGAGGACGAGGACGATGAGGACAAGGTACAAGGAGATACTCACATGGCGGAGAAAAATACCAACTTGACACGGTCAGTCACAAGGATGCCTCGCACTACTAGTTCTGTATCCTCTTGCTTCTCTGCTGCTACAGCTACTACTACTACTACTACTGTTAGTTGCCAGGCAAAAGTCCATCACGAAGAATCATCGAATGAAAATTTATCTTCTTGTTTGGATTTGAATCGTATTGGCAAAACTCCCATACGGTCCAATATTAGTAGTAGTAATGAAGAGAGGTATCCATCTCATCATCATGGTATCCAAGGTGCTGGCACTGTTGCTGTTGGTACGACCTCACGTAGACATGCTCGTAGAGACTTGGAGTGTGACGAACTATCCCATGATGAGAACTGGGGCAGTCCCAAAGAGGAGAAACATTGCGACAAATCTAATGCCACCGCGTTGTCGCCTCCAAGGATCCAATCGGTTGTAAAGAATTACATAAAAGATGGGCAGCAAAAACCACAATTGCAACCTCAACGACTGGATGACTTGGATGACAATGATTCCATGATGGATGTATGGAATGCAGCAGGAGGAGGTGACAAGGACCATGGTGAAAATGAAGAATCTTATGAGAAGATGCACATAACGATTGATAAAAACAATGGCATTATTTCTTTTACAAGCGCTTCCTTTCAGTGTGATGTAAAAAATCGTGACGATGACAGTAATGGTAGAGATCGCGATGGGCAACCAGCATCTGTGGCGGATGACACCCATAATTATGATGATTCTTCTCCTCCTCTGAAAGATGCAAAAGGGCCTACTATGTTTCCACTCATGCCAACCAAGCATCAGACGCACAAGGAATATAAACAAAAATTGTATCATCAAACAAGAAAAGCTTGCCTGGAAGCGGCTATGGAAGCTTATAAGAGTGCGAGTAGGGATATACCTGATGTAAGTTGTGATGGCATGCACTACAAATAATGCACTTTATACATTTTGTGTTCTACATGCACCATTATAATATATCGCACATCCTAACTTTACAGTGCCATTGATTCTTTACTTTAGATGATACTCGCACAATTCAACGATCATAGAAACTACCTATCAGGAAATAAAAGTCATTCTACGCCTTTCAAGACAGAAACGAGATTTGGTCATGCTAGAAATGTAATAGACACGGACTTCAATTGTAAAGTAATCAAACTTCAAAAGGTGGATGAAATTCATGTTGCACCATGCCAATGTGCTTTACGATTATTAGGAATGGAGAATCAACCGCAAAAAGGAGGTCCATTGCAACATTCAGCAGCAAAACTGAAGTCTAACAGCGTTAGCGAAAAACGAGTGCAACCTTTGCATAACATTGAAGAAGACGGTAACGATGTTAATGTAGGAGAAATTCGACATTCAAGGACTGCCTCGGTCATCGATGATGATCGTTTAGTTATGAAATTAATAGGTACCTACAAGAATACTGCCAACTCTATGGTGAGAACTAGTTCAGCACGAGTGACTTCACCTTTCATATCAGAAACGAACATGAGGGATCAACCATGTACGAGAAAGGGCATTATAAGTACAGAAAACGACGCAAGTCATTCAAGACCAGAATCAAATCCTTTTATTCTTTCAGAATTCCATGAAATAACACTGATACGTAATGGTAGTGTGACACCATTAGGTGATGAAAAACTTCAATGTGAAGACTTGGATGGTGAATTTGTTGAATGGGATGCAGTCACTATCCGGTGCTCCAATCATGATGAATTGGATCTGTTAGTGAAAGAGTTGAGAGACTCTTCAAAAGCAAAGGTCGTACCTTTCTCTTCCAATCCGAAATATCGTTCGAGGTGGAATCGTGCGCAGAGGAGGGGGATGGAAAGTAACACTAGTAGAACCAAGATTACTGAATCTCATGTCAAAGAAAAAATGGAAGATCTTCTTATAGTGAGCACAGAAAAGATTAGTAGCAGGGACAATGTTTCTCCTATCTGGGACAAGCAAATTGATCAAGATAGCACATTTGCAACGTCTACTCAATCACGTGGGGATCCAGTCTCTGATAAATTGGTTTCCAATAATGTGGCGGAGATAAAAGGGAGCAGCGAGAGAAAAACGTTTGATTCGAATTTCAATAAGATGCAATTTTGTGAACTGTGTGATTTGACATTCACGCTACTCACTAGAAGACATCACTGTAGGAGGTGTGAAAGAAGTTGTTGTGGACATTGTTCACGAATTCTTATTGTGAAAGGTTGCGATGAAAAGAGATATTGCAATTGGTGCGCATCTGATATTTTGCAAAAGCAATCATACGCCTTGAGAGGAAGATTGTTTCATAAAGATCAAGATGATTTTCTGCCCGGAAAGGTACACGATGCATGTTTCGGGTTAGGAGTAGGATTCACTGGAAGGTTGCCTCACTGGAAGACATTTCTATACCCAAAATTAGAGGATAGACCGGCAGTTGGAAGAATCACAATTGAAGTGATTGAAGCAATCGCACTTCCATCTGTTGACATGGTGAATGGGAAGGTTGATCCTTACGTGAGGGCAACTATTACTGGATATGATCGTGACATGAAATGGACACTCAGGCAATGGCTTCAATCACATCGTTACTCTCTGTGTAGTCGTTTCTGCTCAGCAACCTTGAGTCCATTGTGGAGAGGAACAGGGAAATTGGGAGGTGAATTGCTCACACTTCCTGTTATCAGTACTGCCGGAGCAGTTCTCAGATTAGAAGTCTTACATTACAATGTGCTCACAACAAGAGACAAGGATCCTGTGTTGGGTGTCGTAGAGATACCGTTGAGTGACCTCCCAAATGCAAATCTTAGACACCCAGGAGGCGTTGAAGTTGAAACGGACAGGGGTAAAAAGAGAAATATAAAGTTTGATGGTTATTGTGATAGATGGTATCGCCTTCTTCAGAGTGAGGAGTTTGATACTAAGTATATTATGCTTTCCAAACCGATCCTGTCGCCAATCGATGCAAATACTTCCAAGAAACAAGGCAATCGCAAAGTAGGGATGCAATCCTTAGAGGAGGTAGGAAAGCGCATGCTAGGCTTAACCATAGCCCCGGTTGAGTGGTTAGCATCCGCTATCAAGTTAGACCTACCAGCAAGACGACCTGAAGCAGTCTGCCGGCAGCACAAGGCGCGATCAATGATTCATGTCCGATTAAAGCTAAATGCTTCTATCGTCGGAGATGTTCTGAGTCATGCCTGGTTCCCACCCGTAAGACCTTTTCCACTCCCGCCTCCGTATGACCCAGAGGTTCTTTTATCAAGAATCCTTCAGGTTGGGAAGCAAACAGAACCCTATCGAAACATTATTCAGCACATTGAACTATGCATCAAATGGAAGTATCCCGCCAAAGTCTGCATACTATCATATACAATATTTGGTTTCCATGTTGCAATATTTCCATACCTCCTTCCAGTATTCCATGTTTATCTTTTTATCTTTTTATGGACAAGATTGAGACAGATGCGTGCAATACATGAAGATGATGAAATATTGCATTCTCTGCAGTGCCACGAGGCATTTGATGGTCTGGGGAGTTGCCAAAAAGGAGGAAATAAAAAAATTGCTAGAGAAAAAAATTGCACGAGTCATAATTCTTCATCGAATTATGAAAACACGGTGCCATTGCCAGTTCCTAAAAGTAGTCTAAGGGAATCACATAATAATTCAGATCGAGTTGACAATACTGTGACTATTCACAATTCACCATCTCTTGTTGGGTTGAGATATCAGCGCAAAGAAGAGTGGAAAAACAGAAGCACATTGGCCAAGACAAAGCTGAGTCAGTCATCGTCGAATACAAGTCTGGCAGATTCAAGAGACAGACTTCATGGATCAAGGAATATTGCAGATAACAATTTTGAAGAGGAGGTAACAAAATTGAACATAGCCATACATTGGATTGCTAAACGACTAGGCGACAATAAAGGTTTAGAAGTGTTACAGTTTAAATTGGGGATGCTCGGTCGTGATCTTCGCAATGTAAACTCGGTTTGGAACGGAAAAAATCCCTTCCTGACTCAAGTGACGATGGCATATCTTGTCATTTCCTTTGTCTTACACTTTTTGATGAATCAGCGATTGTTGTGGTTACTTGGAACTTCGACATGGTATTTTGCACAGGCGCCGTTTTGTGTGTTGACAGCCCGATTTATTTTCGGATTTTCTCGAGGAATTGCAAAAGTCATGCGAAGGCAACAGTTGTTAGATGATGAATTATTATCACGCGTAGTAGCTTGAGATTTATGAAGTCAATATGTTGAGTAGTTATTCAATTGATGAAAGTTTGACTTGACGAGCCATGTTAATTAATCAATCTGAACGACTTCCACCCACATGAAGAGGAAAAAGTGAACAAATTACAAATGTGCATTGGGCAATACAAACAAGTAGCTAAAAAACTGTAAAATATACTTTTGTGTCATTATAGCCCTTCAGAACAAAACTTTTTTCTGCCAATTCCTGCTCAACTTTTTTTCTGCGTTTGGATCCCTCAAATATGCTCACTTTTTGTGGAAACTCAAAGTTTTCATCGACAATGACTAGTATTAACAACGTTAATCGTTCTCTTACTACCAGCTGTTCCATCATCAATTCCTTCTTGAAGGTAATTGCATTGATGTGTCTCTTCACCACTGCAGGATTCGTAGGCGATCCCAGTGGTCTTGCCAATGACAAGAAGATCGCAACACAAGTTGCTGCCTTTTCTTCTTTTGCTGTTTCTGACAAAAAAGGAGTTAAGCCGTCTTCTCTTCTTGTTCTCTCATTGCCTACAATCGTTGGTGTCAAGACTGCTGATACCAGCATCAGCTTTTTGGAAAAGAAGATCAACCTCCGTCTTGTTGAGGAGAAAAATCATTGTGGTCGTCTTCCTCCTGAAGACGAAGACGTTTTTGTTTACACGAATTCTTCCAGTGATGT